>NW_023590967.1:0-76174 GCF_014843425.1 Jatropha curcas
TCAGGAAGCTTCCATACTTCTCTGCACCTAGAACACCCAGCAGAATGGAGTTGTAGAACGCAAGAATATTAACACTCCAGGAAATGGCCAGAACCATTGCTGAGTTGATTCTATGAGTTACCAAAGTATTTCGGGGCAGAAGGCTCAGTTACTACTTGCTCTGTTTATATCCTAAATCAGGGCATTGGTAAGATCTAAACTAATAATAAGACTCCGTATGAGCTTATACAAAAGGTAGAAAAACTCCCCAAAACATTGGTTTATTATTCACATCTTTGGGTCGTAAAATGTTTTATTCTAGATAATTAAGAAAAAAATCATTACTTGCTAATTTGATGGCTAAATCTATGAAGGAATTTTCTATATGTTCTAGTAATAGTATAAGCACTCATAAGGGTGTTTAATAAGGAAAACCTCTCAGGCTATGTTAGAAGAATACTATCCCATGTTGTGTTTTAATGGAATTGATTCATACTTCCAGAATTATTAGAAAATGTATGATGATTGTTGTATATTCAATATCCAGTGCGAAAGCAGGATAACTGCAACTCGAGACACTCAGACTCTCCAGAAAATTGAGCAGAATTGGTTGAAAATCAGGTGTAACCAGAAAACATTGAAACATGGAAGATCTCAGAACGCAACAGAAGTCACAATGCCAGAAACAGAAAATTGTGATTCTGATATTTACCAAAAAGATATTGGCTGATTCGCACTCCAGCTATCATCCTCAAATTGTGAATATTCTATTTTGACAACCCTTCAGAAAGGATGATGACTAGCCAGCTCACTTACGAAGATAGTTTGTGTAATTGTTGTCTTTTCGCTTTTCAATTTTAGAACCTATAATTTTAGAAGAGATGCTCAGAAAATGATGAAAATTTGGTGATTATTAGCATGCAGAGAGAAACGTAAATCAGTTTGAAATAACCAAGTTTGGAAGACTTTGTTTGTTAGACTAAAAAGATCATTCTGTTTATTGGTACTAAATGGGGTTGATATATCTTTAGAAATAGCTTGATAGAACAAGTGTAATGTTGTTGAGAACACAAAAACAGTTAGTTGGCTCAAGGTTACAAACGCAAGAAGCGGGGCACGTTTTGGATTGTACTTTTGCTCGGATTGTAGACTTGAGTGGCCATTAGAAATGCTTTGTGCATTTGCCATTGTTTTTTAAAAACTTTCATTTAGTTATATCAAATGAGATGTGAAAGTGCTTTTCCTCAAATGGTGTTTCTAATGAAGAAGTGTAAGTTAGAGACAAACCACCCGGTTGAAGTTTATAATAAACCATATCATGTTTTGTAAAACTTACTAAAGCATTTTTAATCGGTATATATTAAAACAAGCGTGTGCTAGAGCTTGCTTATAAGAAAGAATTAAGTAGTTCTTTAGTTAGAAAAATTGGTTTTTCTAGAGGAAAGTATAGATTACTACAGCTATTTTATTAATGAATAAACAGCAAAGCATGATATCTCTCAGTTGCGTGCAACAGTCTATGGATTGAATAGCATTATAATCTTTTGAGTTCTACTCAACTTGATCCTCTTCTTGTAAGGAATTTTGCTAAGAATTATGCAGTGTGAAGGTTTGAAATGAGTTATAGACTGAGGAGAAATTAAAACTTCTTCCTGTGTGTGTGCTTCATTACAAAATCAATGTGACAATGTGAATCTTCATTATAACCAACAGCTAATTACATCTCGAGAATTGTTTAACAAAGGTTTCAACAATGGAGAATGCCAAGAGTATGTATGAATACCCAATGAATGTTCCATCCTCAAAAAATATAGAAAAAATGAAAATTTGGAAAGGATGTGGATATTATAGATGTTTAGAAGTTGATGATTGAGTTCTTTTACTATTTTCTAACTGCAACAGACCTGACATTCACTTTAGTGTATTATTGTTTATTGTGCCTAGATTATCAATCATGTCCTAAAGAATTCTCATTTAATGCTTATAAAAAGAATTTCTAAGATATCTTCTGCGAAAACTTTTAATTTTAGATCTGTGGTATTCTAAAGATGATACATATTATTTTGTTGGGTATAGTGATTTCTGATTTTGGCAGGGAAGCAGAATTAGATAGAAAAAGCACGTCTGGAAAACTTGCCCACTTATCTTCACTAGCGAGGCCCTTGTATCGTGGTTTTGAGACAAGAACAAATTTTGTTGCTCTTTTCTTACTGTAGAAAGCACGAAATAAAATTAGCTCGCTGGGCAAAGGCTATGTGTTGGCACAAGTTCTGTGGATCTAAAAAAACAATCAATTGGCATCAGTTAACTATGGTCTGATATTATGTACAACACTGTCTCAATCAATATTTGAACAACACTTAAGTGCTCTTACTCAACTTATCTATAGAATCCAGTCCATCTCAGCTCCAAGATAACAAAGTCTATATAGAAGCACTCCAAGAGCATCAACTTCATACGTGATTCATGTTCAAAAAAGGTGTTGACTTATAAGGTGAAATCGAGTTCATTTCCTAACAGAAAAGCAATTTTGGCAGATTAATTTTTACTATATACACCTTTTAAATGTGCAAATATTCTGCTTTGCATTAGAAAGAGAGAAACTGGGTATTGTTAGTTTCTCAAGATCTTCTTAATTTTTAGAACTCTTGTTGAGTATGTTCTAAAATGCCTTTGCTGATATTTGTTAATATGAAAAACATTGATTTGTGTATTTGTGTTTTAGAAAGAGCTAATATTTAAGGTTCTGATGTATGGATTTCTAATGTTCAGATTTTTCTATATAGATCTTCGATTCTACATCAGAGTTTTTAAAAAAATATAAGATAATTTTTCTTACTTTATTATATTATGTTATTTATTTCTCATTTAGTTTGTTTTTTTTTTTTTTGTGTTTATTCTTTTATGTTTATTTTTTTCATGTATTTATCTTTTTAAATTGAAGGTTAAATGGAATCAAGTTTATAGAAACAGAAAAAGAAGATTTTCTTCAAGAGAAAAAAGAAAAAAGCTGAGAAAGACAAAAACAGAAAAGAAACATTAAGTTTAGAATGAGAAGAAGCTTGATAGTAAGTATAGAAGAAAAGGGAAATAGCATTTCTCAGAAGAAAACTCTCTCACTTGCATCTCTCTTTTTCTTTAAACAATAATTGAGAATTCCATTACTCGTAATAACCATTCACCTGCTTGGCAGACATCTCAGAGTAACTTCGACAAATATAGAGCTCAGAACTGATTCTAAACCTATTTGATTTCATTTCTAATCATACTCTCTGTATGAGTGATTTTCTATTTTGTTATTGTAGCACTATATGTTTCTGTTATTAATTATTGTTGCTCTGAGATTATTAATACTGTGTCTGTCTGTTTGCTTAAAATTTTTTTCGCTTTGTTTATTATTTTTTTTTTTATTCTATTTTGCTTCGTAATTTACTACCCTTTTCCTGTCTGATCACAAAAAGGGGAAGAACACAGTCTTTAATGACTTTAGGAGGTACTTGGAGGTAAGTAATATAATATATATTTATTTAAGACTTAAAAAGTCTCTTTGCTGTTATCAAGTTCTATCCGCTCGAATACTTTATTTTTTTTTTAATTTAATTTATTATGTGGACGAACACAGCTCCAACTTGATACTTGAGTTACTTGGAGGAAGCACATAGTTATATTTATTTAAGTACTAATCACTACGCTTTGCTTACCAATGTTCTAATTTGTGATATTATTACTGTTCTAATGTTTTTGTTTCTGATGAGAACAGAATATGATTTACAATGCTCTTAATTTGTTAGATCTTTAAAACTTAGTTTCAATTCTAAAGTAGATGCATCTGATGTAAAAGACTTATACTCAGTTTTCAATATCTAATGTCAGTTATTCTAAATTATATTATTCTTGTTTTCTAATCCCCAGCAGATAATCTTTATCTTATTATTTTGTACTTATCTTCAGGGGCAGTTTCTCAATATAAAGTTCTAATTCTTCTTCCTTGATAGAAATACTTGTTATGTGTTTACATCTTGTATTTTGTGATTACTGCATGAAATTTATGGAGAGGAGCCACATGAATTTTAATTTGATAAATTTATTGGTTTTGTCAATCATCAAAAGGGTGAGATTGTTGTCAAGGGTCAATTTTTATCTTTAGTATTTTGATGATTTATACAAGTGATAACTTTAATATTTCTTGCGGTATATGTGCTAATATTTATTTTGATAGCAGAATTATTGTTGAAATTATTTGAAGAAATGAAGTCCTACATCCCAAGATTTTTTATTTAAAGACCAGAAGATTAATGAAGATATTTTTCTATTGGTTTAGTATTATAATAAGTTTAGGAAACTATTGCGTAGGATAGAGATAAATAATATTACTCAAGCACCAAATCTAATTTTATCTCTGCTTCAAAAAATGTTTTGAAATGTTTTTGAATAAATTTTTATTAGTTAGGATATAGCACACATATCTTTACATTCTTTCACGTTTTTCTCATCTAAAATATCTTTGGAGTAAATATTTCTTGGTTGCTAATTAAATGTAAATTCTGCTCAAAAGTATTTTCTAATCTTAAAAAAGCAATTGTCCGATTTAACACAGCTGTCTGTTTTAAATTACACTGGCCTGTTTTACTGATATAAATGTTTCAGCTGTTTCTAAAACTGAACCTTTCAATCTTCGAAACCTTGCATGGTGCGAATATTAAATGTGGGCTCAAAAACAGCCCTTTTTATTGCAGACCCAGTGCATTGCCTCGTTAGTTTAAAAAACATCAGAAAACTTCATTGCTCAAAATTTTAAAGCAAAAATAATCTCAACGTTAACTTCAAAAGAGATATATCATTTTTTACATATAAAATACCATTTCCACTTTTTTAAAAAGAATGGGTTTTGCAAAAGAATATGAGTTTTCTCTATTGAATTTTAAAAGCTTAAAATCATATCTCAATAAGCTCTCTCTTTAATCCCCCATTCTTTTCGTTACTTTGCTTCAATGAAATATATTTTATAAAGAGAGAAAAGAAAATTTATTAACAAATATTTCTGTAAGAGCAGTTCTTTAATCTTTTATAATATGTTTTTCTAAATTCTTTCTGTTCTCCTGTGCTATATTCATTTTGCATTTCTCTCTGTCTATATAGATTCTGTAATCTGTTGGTAGACAAGAGCTCTACATTTATTTGTAAAAAATACTTTTGTTGTAAATAGCTTAGGTGAAAAGCTATCGATGTTATAGGTTATCAATGCGTAACCTACTCCTCTGTGTTAAATGTCTCATGTGTTCCTGATTTTGGTTTTCTGTCTCCTCTGAGCAAAACACAGAATGTGAGGTTAACTGGACTTTGGAATAGTTGGTGATCAAATTAGATCTGAAGGGTGTTGATCTAGTTCGTGTCATCTCTCTGGTTTGTCTCTCTATACCCATTTGAAAAGACTGTTATAAACATAGTGGCGGGGACTCTCAAAGATGCGTCTTGGAGGAGTGGATGTACGGCGAGTTGTGACCGACATACTCCACTATAGAAAATCTCTGTGTTATAATCTTCTTTTTACTCTCTGAAGTCTTGCTTTTGATTATATTCTATTTACGCCAAACTGTTAATCTATTAGAGAATGTGATGTTGTTAATTGGAGTTCTGATTTCTAATCGTGTGAATAAGATCTCTTATCTCTGCTCGGAACACATTAAAACTCTAGGATTTCTTGATATGTGATTTACCAATTCCTAAATCTGTGTCCTTCTATATTTCAGTGTATATTCACCAATTTATTGAATTTATAACTCAGTTTCTAAATCGTTGCTTAAAGCTTTTTGCTGAACCAGTTCTAAAATGCAAAATCTTTTCTCTCTATTAAACTGTTGTTTACTCAGAGTCTTAAAAATGCTTCAAGCTTGTCTGTGAAGCTGTTATAATTCGCAATGGTTGTTCTTTCAACAGAGTCTTTTCTAATAATACGTATAAACTTAGTGAACTGTTTCTAATCGCAATTAGCTGTCCTTCACATACTTATTCATAAATTGCTTTAAGCTTTGTGTGACAATGCAGTTCTAAATGCTAATAATTGTTCTTCCTACATGAGTGATACTCTATTTCTACATCGTGTGCAAAAGCTTTTGTTGAGTGAAAAGTTTCTAAACTTGATAACAAAACTCTCACAAATTGCTTTCTTAAATGTCCGCTGCCAATAGACATTTCTTGACTTTTTGTTATTTTGAAAGTTTTTAATTTTTAGAATAATCCCCTATTCAAGCTTCCCCCTCTTTGGGTTTATTCGCCATATATAAACGGGTCCTACATTTGGTTTTGTCTCGAATATATTATATAAAATAAAATAATGAGTATTTTATTTTTAAGATGAATTTATATTATATGTTTAATTTAATAGTTATATAAATAAATATATAAATTATATTTATTTTATAAATATGTTGGTCGGGTGGGCTGGGAGGGAGTCTTAAATTTCTTGAGGGAAAAAAATATTAAATTGGGTATTTTTATAAAATAATATTTTATTTTCATTAAAATTGTATTTTACAATTTGAATAATTAAGGTGCTATTGTATCTCAAAAAATTATCGTTCAATAGTTATGCCTTAGAGAGTAAGATGGTTATAATATTTATGGATAAATATTTATAAACATACCCATAAAGTTTGGTGGACTCACTTTTTAACTTGGATTTATTTAGCTCAAGATAATTATTTTATCAAAGATACTAGAAAAAAAATGACTCATCATAATAACAAAAATTTCTAAATTAATACTAGGCAAATATAGAGGATGCTTAAAAAAAAAGAGCAAAGTCTTTCAATTCAACGATTAATAAAAATAATTATATTATATGTGTGCAAGCTGTATATTTTTAAAATTTACAGAATCAGTCCAGTCGTGCATAATAAATATTATTTGTAGACGATAAAATATAATAATTTGAATTGAGAATAGGATGACAATTTACAAGATAATTTGAGTTTAGATTATATTACAATTACAAGAATCATTAATTTATTAATTTATAAATAACTTTACTTGTCGTCATTTGTATATGATAATCTTTGTTAAGTCATTCAATGGATTCTTTCATCTTTATAATTAATAAAATTAATTGATATTTGTTGATTATTTAGATATAAACAAATCTCCTAATTCATGTAGATTTATAAATGTATATAAAGAACCTTAGTTTTACTTCCATATCTGTGATCTTATCTATTTTCATTGGCTAATATTATTGATTTAAAAATTTTAAAATCTCAAATTCATATAGTGATTTATTAATATTTGAACCGCCAAATAATAATGTTTATTAAATGAATGCAACAAATTGGTATTACAATAATATTGAATAATGTAAATATAATTATGATAATAATTTGCTCCAATATCTTGAATAATTAATATAATATATATATAATTATATTTAAATAACATTTTTCATCTCCAAAGATTTAAGGTCCGCAGCTTCATTTTTTTGTATGTTTATAATTATTTAAATTGGGTGAATGAATATTAAATGATTATTCAATAATAATATAGTTATAGTTGACCAAGCAAAGAGTAGTGATTCTAATCATTACCAAAACTAGTTCTTTCTATTGAAACTTTTTTCATGATATGTTCAAGCTAAAAAAAAATCTAGTGATTATGCTATAATAGTTAGATTGTGGACACTACGAGAAACAACGTGTTTAAAACAAGTTTTAGTAAATTAAGTCTAGGTACGCCAAAACCTTAACCGTCTGGTTTGGAAAAGGGGAGAAAATAAAAATTTGGGTGAAAATGAAGAGAGTAATCACTTTTCACTTATTTGGGGAAAGTGATGAGAAAAATTATGGGGAAATGATTTTAATTGCTAATTTGATTAAGGATGAGAATATGTTGTTTGGACTTGGATAATGTTTGTAGTTATATTCTATATGTATCTTCTAATTGATTCTCATGTTAAATAATGAAATTTCAAGTAAATATAATTATTACAAACACTTCTCCAAATTGTGTTGGAAATATTTTACTAATTAATAAATTGATTATTTCTGTTTTCAGGATCTCCTTGAGGAACAAAAAACATTATAGAAAACAAAATGGCAGTTCTATTATTTTATTTCGTCTATTGATCTTAAATGTAAATTCGCCCTGTATATTGATTTTAATTGAAAAAACTATTATGTCTTACTTTTATCCAATGACTACATTTGTTTAATGTGATTTCTTAGTTAAAGTACTGACCACTCACTCTAGCTTTCACTGATGCGCTTAACTCTCACATTGCATGTATCACTCTCTTTTTTAGATTTATAGTTTTTAAATGTTAGCTTCATATTTTTATTTTATTTACATTTATTTTCTTGGCCTTCACTAGCTTTTTGAGAAAGTTTCATCTATCTGAGAGCAATTTACTTGGAAGGCAGACTACACGAAAATTATTAGTATCCTTGAAATCCAAGAAATCATAGCTCATGGGAAGGCGTTGCAATTTCCGACTGTTTATTTTGACTCATAAGTTTTATTGTATCTTTTGTCCAAACGTAACAAGCATTTTGCATTGTCTGTAACTTTCTCTCAAATTGGTTAAAAATAATCTAATTTAATATTAATAAATAATTAAATCTATATTTTTTACTGTTAAATATTTTAATTATAAAAAAATAATTAATAGTGTGCCGTCTATATATCATTCCTTTTTGAATTGAAAATTTTATTTTGTATATATTATCTATGATAAGATACAATATATAATTATAAACTTTAAACTATTAAAACTTATAAACTTAACTAAAGCCTAAACATTTTTAATGAAACTAATAATAGTTAATTTAAAATAAATCAATGCTCTACATATTCTATATTTATATAATTTACAAATAAGAATGATAATTTAATGAAGACCTGCGGAAATTAGACTTTTTAATTAATATACATAAATGCAACTTAATAAATACAAATATACAACAATAAAAAAAATTCATAGGAATTAAATTGTTTTTTATTGTCGAATGGTTAATATTGTAATTGTTTATATATATAGTGTATTTGCAATATAATATAGTATATATAGCTTAATTTTGCAAAAAGGTCTATCACCGTCAGAAAGATGCCCCAATTCATCTAATTGTTATATACATATATTAATATTAATTAAGACAAAAAGAAATAACTATATTATAACAAAAAAAATAATATTTTGTATATTAAAAAAAAAGTTTAATAATTTTGAATTTTAATTCTTTAAAAAAATTTTAAACCACCTTCTTTAACTAGAAATGCTGTATTTTTAATTTGAAATTTAAATTAATTGGAACAAAAAAAAAAATAAGATTGTAAGCCAAGTCATAAATAAAAAATTACAAAGGCAATAAAGCTAAGATCTAATTTTTGTTTTCTTCTATTTTTTTAAGTTGCAAATTTAAAATTAAAAAAATAATTAAGTTTCATTAATAAATAAAAAGATTACATAAAAAAACGTTCTATCATAACCAAATAAACCTTCAATTTTCTCTACAACCATATAGAAAAGAAGGCGTATATTTTAAAAATATTTTTAGAAATTATATTCAATCAAATAATTAAAAATGTAAATTTTTTATTTTTTTTTTATCTTAACACAGGTATCCTGAATCCACTCACTTAGAAAAAGAGGAGTTGTCGAAACTACTCACAAACATTTGTTTGATATAAAATGTAATCTTACAAATTGCTCACTACATGGGCTAAGGATATTTAGAATATTCATAAATATATCATTTAAAGGGTAATATCAGAAATTCTCATTATTTCCCTCTCTCCTATTATTTACATTTATATATAGTATAGAAGATTAGATAGAATATATAGAATATTTTTTTCTTTTTCATTTTTAGTCAAGTGGGAGCCAAGTAAGAAAATGTCGACTGTTTTAATTAATGATACATTTAACGTAGTGCGGAAAAACAATGATTTTAAGGACAAAATAAGAGAAAATAAATTTGTAAAATTTTAATTATGAATATTATTTATTATTATTTATTATTATTATTAAAATTAATTGAATCCATAATTTACACGCGGATATATGGTTTCTCTAAAAGAAAATTAAGTAGCAATTGTTTCTTAATACTTTATATAGTTTTTTTATTTTGTTTTCATTACTACTCTCATATAGATAAAAATATGTATGCATGTTACACCTGTGCAAAACGCTTTCACTTCTATATTTGTTAATTTTCATTATAATTAATAAATAATTATTCAATTGTAACTAATTATAAGATCTATTATTAAAAATGTTTCTAATTTTAATATATCTATAAAAGATTAAAATGTAAATTTGCAATAATCTTATTTTCCCTTCCATTTATTTCCTTTCCTTTTTTTTTAAAAAACATTTAGGATGGAAAATAGGAAGGAAAATTGAATTATAATCAATCCTTATTTTTTCTCCTCTTTTATTCTCTTTCTCCTGCTCCCACTTATTTTCTTTCCCTCCCTTTCCAAAAACATTAGTGTAACAACCATAAAGACCTCATTTTACTTTTCTTTTTTCTTGTCACTTTTTAGTAATACAAATTATTATACATGAATCAAGCAATATTATATGGGAATTATATATAATATATAATTAATAGTATTAATATATATAATTTTTTTTTTTTTTTTTTTTTGGGAGTATTTCAAAAACTGTTTCCTATGATCAAATCTATCTCTGTTTTCCATTCTATGCATGGATTGAATTTATGATTCAGAAGAAGGATAGATCAACTGAACTAAGAATTGTCATTTATGTGTTGAGCATGTATTAATATATTCTTAATTATATACGTTCAACCTTAAAATTGTGCTTCAATCTGGAAGTCAAATTATAAATATTTTTTCCCTCAGTAGGAAATTTACCAAACATTATTGTATTTAACAAATAAAATATTTTTATTGACTTCTAAAATATTGTCATTAATAAATAATAAAAATGACCTCGTATTAGAACCAATGAGAAAGACCTTAAGTGCGACAAACACCAATATTTTTCTGGTATTGCGAACAAGAAATGCTTTCTTATTTAGAGATACTACAGACAATAAAAATAAAAACATTGTACCTGAAAAGTAAATTATTGTTATTGTGCGGCACTAAATATAAAACAATTAGAGCTTCTCTGAACGTTTAATAAGCCTTACTACAGAAACAAGCTAGTCTCAAGTGAGAAGAGTTTTTCATTGCCATGAAGCACTCATGCAGGATTATGTTAATACTAAAAACCTCCTAGTCAAACTATAAATTGATCCCACTTATTGTACTCGGACTCCTCACTTCCTAAATAAACAGCCTGCCTCTTGCTATTCTTCTTGTTTCATATAGGTCTTTCAAGTTTCGCCGCTTGCATCAAGGTTACCTCTTTCATAGTCTCTCTGCCAATTCCAGTTGTTCTCTTTAATGAGGGGTTATTTACCAAAAATGGGAGAAATACAATTTAACTCTTTATCCATTATTTCACCCCAAGTCACAGACACCAGTCTCTTAGCCCAAGACAACCATAAAGCATGCTTTGATAACTAGCATGATGAGAGTGTGGTGAGTCCCCACACCAACAGTTACTGAGCAGACGCTTGCGTTAATAAAATTATGATTACCTTTCTTAGCAGGAATTCATTGACCTTGGCAGGTGTTTGGCTGACCAAGGAATGCCACCAGAGACGTTGACATCAAAACTTCTTTTTAAAATACGTGTCTCTTTTTCCGTAGCCATAAAATTCATATGGATTCTAAATTTCCTGCCAATTTCCAGCATTGCTTAGGAACCATATATATCGAGCCTATTCCATTAATTTTGGGATCCAGCACAAGTCCATACTGCGTTTTGTAACAATTGGAATCATTTCGTGTACCCATACATATGGAATTATTAGGAGATAATTTTCCTTCTGAGCTAAGCTCTTTGCAGATGCAGACTTTGAGCCGCCACATGCTCATCCTGTCGATATCCTCCCATGTTAACATTAAGACCTTTAAACCATAATTTTTTCATCCAGGTAGCTCTGGTGGATTAATGGTTTTCTCATATGTATCATATTCGGTTCTACTCTGAACGTTCTGTTTTAGTGATATACAACCCTGAACTTCTCATATATTTTTCATATTATTTAGAGTTAGCTAGCTTTGCTCTCCACTCCAAAACCAATTTTAAGGTTAGGGCTTTAGAATTTTAAAAACTATAATCAGGGGAGTTCCCACTCAATCACATAATTCCCGCCAGCTAACTTGATAAAGTTGGTATGATATTTAGTACATTTAAAGTACCTTAACAAAATATATTAAAATTACAACAAGGAAAATCTAAGATATTGTGCTGCAATCCCTGTAGTTGGAATCTCTATTTTCGGATGATGGGAATAAAAGAGGAAGGAAAGGAAAAAATGGTGGAAAATAAGAGAGGATTCTGTTTTATTTCTTCTTGGTTATGGAAGATAAAGAAAAATAAGGAGAGACGGAAAATATGCTTCTATTTTTTTTTATTCCAATTTTCTTTCTCAAAATTATGTATCCAAGTTTAGAGGGATAAGAATAATTTTATTTTCCTCCTATATCCAAAAACGCAGCAAGAAAAAACATAATTTATTTTCTTTCAATTTTTTTTCCTCCATTCTATCTTCTTATTGAACAAAGCAGTATCTGAGATGAGTCCTCGGGGAATTACCCCGTGAATTCTTTTAACCATAAGACAAAAAAGATTCCTGAACAGATTGAGTGTGTTAGTCCATATCTGAAATGTGTTTATTTATTCAAATGGATTTGCTATCCCGCTTTTTCGCGTGTCGAGAAGGTTAAGTTAAAAAAAAGAAAAGAAAAAGAAAAAGACGAAGAGAGAACGAGCGAGGGGCAACCTCTATATTCGGTTAAATTTGCAAATTGCAACGAGAAATTTTATGTGTTTAAAAAAAAATTATTAAAGGCCAAGAACGAACGAATCTAGCATTTGCAAATGACACTATCTCCCTTAGCTCCTTTGTTTTGGACAAATAGCCTTTGCACTCTCTCCCCAATTTCCGCTTAGCTTCCACCTGTTATCAAAGCCAGCCTTACCATCTCCAGCCTTGCATAACCAACTACAAGTTTAAACACTATCAACACATTCCCATAGTTAATACTTCACTACTAACAAGCTGAAGATAATTTGCTAATTTGTAGTTTACACTCCCTAATCTTAGTGATGGTGAATACCAGAAGAGTCTGTGCTCATTTATTGATCTCCTAGTTAAATTGATATATTAATGACTGCATTTCTTGAAATTATTTTGAACCAAATTTATTTAACATTATGTGTGTATCCAACAGTTAGGCGATAGTCCAAAACTGGTGCTCAAAACGTCTATCGTGTTTCGTCTCTTAACGGAGGGATTTGTTGACTGTTATTTTGACTAGCGCCAAACTTTTTTTCCTTTTTATTAACATCAGTGTTATCATTTAAAAAAAAAAAACCCTGAAAAATTAATCCTTTTAAATAATAGCGGTGTCATCCTTTGATTCTTGAATGGAGTTATCTATAACATTGTGTCAAATTATCTTGACTAAATAGAATTTTCAAAAAGCTCGACAGTTGGGCGTATTTGATTATTTTATGCGAGGCTACATTTGAGTGAGGGTTTAAGGTAAACTCATCGTAATTTCATTAGACTTAAACATTATTTTTTTTAAAAACACGTTTAATTAAATAAAAAAAGTTAGATTGTTAAATTATTACATTATGGTATTAATGTCATGTATCCCTCATAATATTTTGTTTTAAAATTATTATACTATAATCATATTTCATTGAGGATAAACAAAAAAAATATTTTTAAAAAATGCAACACTACTTGAGCACATTTGTTCTATATATTCTAGAGTCTCACAAAATTTCCCATTTTTTGTTTGTGGAAAAAAAAAAATAAAAAGGTCTAGAGCTCCCGGCTTTACGTCGAAGACAAACACTTCCCCGCAGAGTTCCATTACATTATAAATGAACCAGGGAGGCAGGTGTTGATGATTCAGATCGTGGGTAGATTATTACGGTAATTTTTACTTTACTGTTGTCACATGGTTTTGATATTCTTTTGTCCTGTGGAATGATATATGGGTTAAATCTTGACTATGTGGTGTGAACACTTCAGCCCTCTTAGAGAATACATTCATATGCTTCACTCTTAGACCGATATATTATATACTTATATTTTCACTTGAACTTGTTGTGGGGTCCTCTAACGTGCTGGGACCCACATTACATTTTAGAAAAGAAACAAAAAAAGAAAATTGATTGGTGTTGTTGGTCCCTTCCGACATGGAGAGACACGAAAAACCTTCCTCAAAAACGATTAAATGAACAAAGAAAGAATAATCACAAAGTTTGAACAAAGAAAAAAAAAAGGCACGTTTTTGTTGTTCAAAGGAGACAGCAAAAATAAAAATGAGTACGCATTCTTTTTTTTTTTTCAACAAAAGTTGGTGTATGCGTTGATTAAAACGCATCCTCTTCTCCTATAAATAGGAAAAGGCTTCTTCAATGAAAGCGAACAAAAACATAGAAGCAATATACATAGGTTTAGAAAATTTTAGGAAAGGGTTCCTAAAATTGGAAAGAGAGAAAATAGTGAGGATTGTAATTTTGGGGTGTTTTTGTTAAACACTTAGAGTACCACTATTTTTGTAATCTCTTTTGTACCTACTATTTTTTTGTACCTACTATTTTTAGTGGAAAAAATGTTTGGCGTTTTTGTCCCAGTGGACCGTAGCCCATAACCAGTTGAATAAAAGTGAAACCAACGTAAATCTTGGTGTGCTTATTTTTTCATCTTGACATTTACGGTAATTAATTTCTTAAATTTTTAACCAATTTTGGATAATAGTTATTTTCCTTCGGAGCTGCGATTCGAGGATCGAGTGTTATGCCAATCAAATATCCGAAGATACCGATATTTATTGGAAGACTAAGTAACCGGATGCGCGGCTGTGAGTAGAAACGGAGGCTGAAAATTTATTTTCACCACACCCAGTCCTCATTAGAATATTTTTCTGAGTCCGAACTTTTCCTCCCGAATGCCTGCGTGGCCCCATCCGGATCAGTTAGGAGACCCGCCAAAAAACTGGTATTCGAAAGGACCCAAGCCTTCTGGTTGGTAAAGTTCTGTCAGTTGTTGCTCGAGGGCGACACATATTGACTATTTACCGTGGAATAAGTGAATTTCGTGAATAGTAAAGAGAAGGGTGTGCTCAGATTGCACAGAAGGTGCGCAGCACAATCTATTTTGGTACTTGGTATACAATCCTTGTGGACACGATACTCTACTCATTCTATATTACTTGTTGCGATTTCGTACACTTATGAAAATCACTGTCGGATTCGAATTATTCAATGTGGAAATCCATAATGGAGGACTACCTCAATTGCAAAGATCTATATGATCCAATTGAAGGTGACAGTGCAAAGTCAGAAGAAATGAAAGAAAGGCAGTGGGACAAGTTAAAACAGCAAACATTGGGTACAATACGCCAATTGATAGATGCTAGCCTGTACAACCACGTGAGAAATGAAAAAGATCCCCAAGTTCTTTGGAAGAAATTATAGAATATGTACAAGGCTGCGAATGCTCAAGGAAAAGTGTTCATGATTCGTAAAGTCATGAACTTGCATTTGTTAGAGGGGCGATCAGTTACACAAAACCTGAATGATTTTGAAGGACTCCTAACTGAGTTAGCAGTTGGCGGTATGTCCTTGGATGACGAGATGCAAGCATGCCTACTATTGGGATCTCTACCGGATAGTTGGGATACTCTTGCGGTATCATTGAGTAACTCAGCTCCAAATGATGTGGTAATAATGTCTATGGTAAAGAATAGAGAATAGACTACTTAATTGAAGAAACTAAGAAGAAGAGTTATGTTGTCAAGTACAATTCTTCAAGCCCTTGTTCACAGAGAAATAGGGGCCGGAGCAAGAAGTAAGGTCAAGGCATGTAAAGTCAAGGTGGTAGATCCAAGTCCAGAGAGATGAAGAAAATGTTACCAATTGCGGTAAGAGGCTCATCTCAAAAAGAAATTGTCGTTTATCAAACAGGATAATGCAGACCGAAGACAGGAGAATGACAGAATACATCTGCTACAGTCTCAAGGAGAAGATGGTGAGGTGACTTTAGTCACTATGATGCAGATTGCTGTCATGTTGGAGATGCAGATACCGAAGTGGATAGTAGACTCCGGTGCTTTCATACCACTGTGTTCCAAAAAGGGAAAACTTTTCCACTTATAAAGCAGAGACTTTTGGCACTTTATTAAAAATGGGAAAATAATAGTGTCTCGCAAGTGGTGGGAATCGGTGGATATCTACATTAAAAACAAGTGTCCGGGTGCACATTAACGCTTAAAAATGTGAGACATATCCCGATCTTCGTTGAACCTGTTGTTCTGTTGAGTGTACTGGACATAGGAAGGCTATCACCAATCATACAGGTGAACGGTAATTGGAAACTTACAAGGGTCTTTGGTGGTGGCAAGAGGAAAATTATGTTTGCTCGCTGTATAAAAAATTATGTTGCTCACTGTATAAGACGCACGCAATAATATGTGCGGGTCAACTGAATACAGTTGCAGATGATGCTTCACTAAATTTGTGGCATAGATGGCTGGCGCACGTTAGTGAGAAATGGTTGAATATGTTGGCTAAGAAGTCCCTTATACCATTAGCCAAAGGTAAAATAAACCTTTGTGATCATTGTTTATTTGGGAAGCAACATAGTGTCTCTTTTTTGAAAAGGTCTAGATGGAGAGACAACAAGTTGGAGTTGGTACACTCTGACGTATGTGGTCCTATGGAGGTAGAATCACTTGGAGGAAGTAGATATTTTCTATTTTCTTACCTTCATTGATGGATTTCTCACGGAAAACATGGATATATATTTGTTGGCGCACAAAAAGACCAAGTATTTCAAGCACTTTCACAAGCAATTCCATGCCGATGGTGGAGCAGGGTAGACTGGAGTGGCATTGAAAGTTTGGCGCATGGATAGATGGTGTGAATATATCATCTAAGGAGTTAGAGGATTATTGTATCAGCACGGTATCAGGCTCGGAAAAGACAGTTCCTAGTACACCTCAACACAACGGCTTTGTTGAACGGCATGAAAATCGCACCCATTATTGAAAAGAGTTAGATCCATGCTCAAAATGGCCCAATTACCTAAGCCATGTTTGGGGAGAAAGCTGTCAATTATGCTGTCTACCTAATCACCGAACTTACCATCAGTACCATTGGATTTTGATATCCTGGAGAAGGTCTGGACTGTAAAATATTTCATAGCTCTCACTTGAGGGTATTTGGCTGGCAGGCATTTATGCATGGTTCCAAAGGAGCAAGAGATCAAAGCTTGAGGAAAGTCAGTTCCTTTGCACTTTTGTTGGTTATGGAGAGCGAGAGGTTTGGCTACAGGTTACGAGACCTAGTGAAAAAGAAAGTTGTCAGGAGCCGAGACGTAGGTATTCCCACGAAGAATGAAAGATCGTGACAGATACAACTTGTGAAGAATCCACAAGCGATGGTGTTGTTGATATTACACCAGGAAGCATTCCTACAGATGATGCCACAGGAGGAGGAATGCCAGAATCAAAATGAGAAGAAGAAGAAGAGCCAATCGTAGGGGAACAAAAGACAATTGTAGATGATAACAGTGATGCAGAGGGTATTGAGCAGGGGGAGCCAGAGAACCCCATTCCACCGGAATGGAGTTGAACCTCAGTTAAGAAGGTCAACCAGAGAATGCCAACCATCTACAAGGTACCTTAGTTCTGATTACATTTTGATTACTAATGTGGGGGAGCCAGAGAGCTTCCAAGATGTGCAGATGTGCAATCTTGCAAAGACAAAGATTGCTGGACAAAGGCCATGCAAGAGGAGATGAATTCTTTGAAAAAGAATGACACGTATGAGCTGGTGAAACTCCAAAAAGGGAAGAGAACACTTAAGAACAAATGGGTGTACAAGCTGAAGAAAGATGATGGCAACCTAGTGAGATACAAAGCTCGATTGGTCGTCAAAGGCTTTAATCAAAAGAAAGGTATTGACTTTGATGAGATTTTTTTACCAGTTGTGAAAATGAGTTCAATTCGAGTGGTGCTAGGTCTAGTAGCCAGTTTGAATCTTAAGTTGGAGCAGCTTGAAGTAAAGACCGCATTCTTGCATGGGGATCTAGAGGAAAAAATCTATATGGAACAACCAGAAAGTTTCAAGGTCAAGGGAAAAGAGGACATGGTTTATCGCTTGAAGAAGAGCTTGAACGAGTTGAAACAAGCGCCGCGACAATGGTATAAAAAGTTTGATTCTTTCATGGTGAATCAAGGCTACAAAAGGACAGATGCAAATCCTTGTGTATATGTATATGTTCAGAAATTCCTTGATGGTAATTTATCAATCCTTCTCTATTATATGTTGATGATATGCTAATTGTTGGACCAGATGCACACATGATTAGCAAGTTAAAGAGTGATCTGTCAAAAGCATTTGACATGAAGGAATTGGGATCGGCAAGGCGAATTCTCGGAATGGAGATTATCTGAGACAGAAAGTCCTATAGGTTATGGTCCTGCAGGTTATGGTTATCACAGGAAAAATATATTGAACGAGTTCTAGAGAGGTTCAATATGAAGAATGCCATACCAGTTAGCACTCCGCTTGCCGGTCACTTCAAGTTGAGTAAGAAATCCTACCCATCAACAGAGAAAGAAAACGGAGATATGTCAAATGTTCCATATTCTTGAACAGTCAGAAGTTTGATGTACGCAATGGTGTGTACAAGACCAGATATCGCTCATGCAGTTGGCATTGTGATCTGATTTCTGTTAAATCCCCAGATGACACATTGGAAAGCAGTGAAGTGGATTTTCAGATACCTGAGAGGAACTTCAAAGTGATGTCTAACTTTTGGAGGTGAAAAGCTTGCACTTGTTGGTTACACAGATGTTGATATGGCCTGTGATCTTGATGAAAGAAAATCTACATCAGGATACTTATTTACATTCTCAGGGGGAGCTATTTTATGGCAGTCAAGATTATAAAAATGTGTTTCGTTATCGTTTCCGTTATTAACGACCTGAAGCCAAAAGTACGTTTGCGCAATGGAAGCAGGAAAAGAAATGCTTTTGGTTAAAACGATTCTTTCAAAGAATTGGGTGTACGGCAAGGAAGAATATATAGTTTATTGTGATAGTCAAAGTGCGTTAGACTTAAGCAAAATACCATTGTATCATGCACGAACGAAAACATCATTGATGTAAAGATATCATTGGCTTAGGACTTGTCATATGAAGAGAAGCAGTTCCAGTTCGAAAAAATCCCACACAGACAGAAATGCTGCATGATATATTGACAAGGTTCGTTGCGAAGGAGAAAGTTCGAACTAATGTGTCAACACGGCAGGAATGGAGAGTCCCCCATGTAGTCGGGAGGGGGAGAATTATTGTTGGGTCCCCTCCTAACATGTGGACCCACATACATTTGAAAAGAAAAAAAAAAGAGAAAAATGGAGAGTCCCACCATGTAGTCGGGAGGGGGAGAATTATTGTGGGGTCCCTCCAACATGTGGGACCCACATACATTTGAAAAGAAAAAAAAAAGAGAAAATGAGCGGTGTTGTGGGTCCCTCCGATATGTGGGACCCACACAAAGTTTGAACAAAGAAAAAAAAAAAAAGGGGCACGTTTTTGTTGTTCAAAGGAGGCAGCAAAAATAAAAATGAGTACGCATTTTTTTTTTCAACAAAAGTTGGTGGATGCGTTGATTAAAATGCATCCCCTTCTCCTATAAATAGGAGAAGGTTTCTTCAATGAAAGCGTACAAAAACATAGAAGCAATATACATAGGTGTAGAAAATTATTTCATAGTAGAATATCATGTAAAATAAATATACATAAATTAAAGATATTATTATAATTTTTATTTTTTTATAAATTGATCAAATACAGTTTATCTTTATGTTCAAAGAAAAAAATATCTATAAATAAAAATATAAACATTTAGTATTCCTGGAATTATTTCCTTAGAAATTTATTTTCCAAAAAAAAAAAAATAAATAAATTTTGTATTCTGGTAACTATATTTATATACTCTAATAGTTTAATATGCATATTATCATGATTAAATATTACTTTTTTACTTAAAACATATATTGAAATTTTATTCAATAATAATATCACTGTCAATAATTTTATTTAATCCCTAATTGAAAAGTTAGTATGATTTAATTATAGCATACTTAATAATTTATAAATAAAAAAATTTTGAGCGAGCGAATTTAGATTAGATTTACGGATCAAGTCAACTAATGTATTATGCGTAGAAATCATATACTCTCTTTGTCCTATTTATATAGAAAAAGTCAAAATTTCTCTAGGATTAAGGAGGTAGTCTTTTGTGGATTTTTTTTCTAATTTACTCCTGAAAAGATGTTAAAGTGGTCACAATTTTCAATAAAATGTTATAAATGATGAGAGAGAAGATTTGTTGCTTAAATAACGTTTTATTTGTTTAGACTTCTAATAACAAAAAAACACGGGTTGTTTAATTGCAAGTGCGCACTAAAATTTCCATATCAAATTTGGATTGAAAAAATTAGTGTGAAAGTTGAAAGAAAGTTTGTAATCAAAATTTCAACCTCAAATTTTTTTATTTTGCTTCTCCAAATTTACATGTAAAAAAATGAAATTTGGAGTCAAAATTTTCAAAGCTAAATTCCTTAAAATATGAATGAATTCACAACTCTAAAATTTGATCCACAAATGCCACGAACACGATCCTTCCTTTTGATTTGAATACAATCCCTAAAAACTTGCTTGGAACTTAACAAGATATGCTCATACTCAACAATCAACCCTTAGAGTTGATCTCCTTGTCATTTGCTAAACAACCGCCTTCTGTAAAATCTAAAACCACACCACCACCAAGTAACGTTTCAGAAGAGACTCCAAAAGGCAACAAAAGAAAAAACATCACTAAAGATGTGAAAAATAAAGTTTGTATGTTACTGTATTCTGAAACTGAAAATGGTGAGTTAAATGTTCGTAGTATTCATAAAGTTGCAAACAGTTTATCTATATCCACTAAGACAATTTATAGAATTTGGCATAATGCAAAAATGAGCACAACTATTTTTATTTAAGCAATGAAATTATGGTTTAGGTTATGTATCTCTCTCTTTAGCCATTTAAGGAGTTCATCATAGTAAATATAAATGGATACAACTATTTTTATTTAACCACTGTCATTTGGAGAGAAATTTTCTCCGTTCATGATTTATTAGAGTTGTGGGTAAATTTGACTATATGTGCACACTTAAATGTTAAGCGTAAGCTTCTTGGTGCAATTTAATATGTGCACATAATGTACTTGAATCTCACATCTTCTTAATGCACCGTTCAGTCAATTTTTGAATATTAAATGACAACCACAATAATGTCTGCCACTTTGTTGAAATACTCTCAAAGTTAATGTTTAATTTATAAACCAAAACAAGGGCATATTGGAAGTTTTGCTTTGGCATTAATCCCAAAATTACCATATTAAGAAAACTTCTCTATGTAAATAGAATGTCCAAAAAGGAAATTTTTTCTATATAAATAAAACGAATTGAGTAATAATTTGAATTTGAGTTGGGTACAATTACAAGATAATTTGAGTTTGTTCCCCTACAATACATTTCATCGTATTATGATCTTTCATCCTTTTACTAAAAATTAATAATCTCCGATGTGTGAATTTGCATACCAACCTTATTAACTGAGATAAGATAGGTCCCATCATCTTCCTTGTAATTAGTAAAGAACTTGGGACTCCATTATTGGGTGTTTTGAAAGGCATGCAGTACAAGTTTTTTCAATGATAAATGAAAAATATTTAGCAGCATGGTCTCTTGACATCAATGTTTGACAATTTGTTGAATAGCATATAATAAGCCTAAAGATAAACTGCCTCTCGATGTTGAAATCAAATTCTTCAATTAATATGTTGATCAATTTCATTATGATATATCGACATGACTTAAATGTATAAAATCTAATGTTGCTCCCTCTAAACAAATTAAAATCTATTGTTGCAATTGCTTGTAGATTCACTATATGCATTCCTAATATTAATTTTAAAATTAAATTAAATTCATTTATTTTAACATTCACTGCAAACAATGTTTATTAGATGATTGCAATAGATTGATAGCATAACATTGATATGTAAATTTAATTATGATTATTAATTTGCTCCAATATCTTAAATTTTCAATATATATATATATATATATAATAACATTTTCAACCCAAAAAATATTTGAGGCTAGATGCTCATTTATAAATATTTATAATCAAGTGCAATGAATATGACATGATTATTCAATAAAATTAGTCATAGGTTACCGAGCAAAGAGTGTGATTTTAATCATTCCAAATTAGTTTTCTATGAACTTTTAACATGATATGTTCACTCAAAAAAAAAAAAAAAATCCCCGTACTTATATGCTATAATAGTTTGATAATAGGAGTAACCCGTTATACAAAAAGATTTCCTCTCGGACCAAACCTAACCCTAAGACACATCTAATTTTCCTTTTTTTTTTTTTTTTATTTGTCTCTTGTTTCATTTCAATAACTTAGCTATGTGAATCAAGCAAAATAAATATTTTTTTTCCCCTAGGCGTATTTCCATATCTTTTTGACATGAAACTAATTTATTTCGAATTTAATGATTATTCTTTTCATAAATAACTTTTCCAAGAATCGAATCCATAATCTTAAAAAGATTTCTACGTGAACTTAGGTGTGTCTTACCATTTGAAAATATACTTATATTATAATTTAACTTAAAATTATAGTTCACTTTGAATCAAATTATAATATTTTCTGTAATAGGAAATTTACATGCTATTAATTTTTTTAGGATATAAATATTTTTTAATGACTTACAGGACAATGGAAGCTCTAATGCTCCAACACCAAACTTTTTTCATATTGCATAACAAGAAAGCTTCCCTATTGAGAGTACAATTTCTTCATAGACAATGAAAATGAAACTTGTTACCTGAAAAGTAACCTTTATTTTGCACCAAAATAACAATAACTCTATGTAATAAGCTTAGGTTATTTAGTAGAAACAACTCAAGAGAAGAGGTTTTTCATTGCCATAGCAAATGAGGGATTACTGAACATAATATCGAACTTTCCATATTTCGATACTGCTAAACAAACTGTGTTTTGGACATGAGAATCATTTGTTACATCACAATAAACATAGGGGATGGTTTCTTCTGAGCTCACCTTGAATATCTATAACAATTAGACATTAAATTAAAATAATGAAATTGTTCAGTTTTGTGTGCAATGTCTACTTGGATAAAGGAGGAAGGAAAAATGGTAGACACCATATGGTTGTTGTTGTGGTTATGACACCATATGTTTTTTTCTCTCCCTCAATTTAGAAATTAAACACCAGTAAAGATTTCAATTTTTTTTTATGCTGTTATAATTTTTTTAATAAATTTTAAATTTATTTATTTACTCTTTTGGTCTTTTTTAATTTAATACTATTTCATGTTATTAATTTTCTTATTTAGCTAGTAAACTAAAAATGGTTAAAAACACTTTTAAAAAAAATTATCCAATTCCGGTATCAAATTAGAACCAAACCAAAACCGATGGTTTTAAAACCGTCTAAAAACGGTTCGGTTCCAATTCCACTTTCTTTGAAACTGAAACCGATAATTTTGGACTGAAACCGGCGATTCTAAAACCATGTTCATACATAATAACTTGAAATGCATGTATAAATTCCTAGATATTCTACCAACAACTCACAACATCACCTTGAACCTGCTGCCCTCATAGAAAAAAAACCCGAATAATGCATAAGCGTAGAACTTTAATTTTCACTTAAGTTGAAGGGAAACACTATCTATACATGATAAAAATAGGAACTTCAATGAGGCATAAGCGTAGAACAACAGGATTGTCGATCATTTTCCTCCCAAATTACAATCAATTTCTGCTACATTTGCTATAATTTATGAAAATTTCTTCATACTTCATTAAAATTTATAATCAAAATGCTTATATAATTATTGTCAAATAAGAAATGAATTCATGGCATTAAGGTGTCGGAATGCTTTCTCAGGTTATTTTTATTTAAGAATGGTTAATTTAAGTAATTAAATTACCAATCAAATAGAATAAAACATCAATTTAATTGATTTGGGTTTTTGATTTCAAATATAAATATTTTATATAAACTACTCTTTGAACTAGGCTTCTGATAAAATAGGCTACCTCTGGATTAACTTATCTAGTTCCATAACCATGAACTAAAAGTGGCTGCATGTTTCTCCTTATTATTAATTGAAAAAAAACACATCCCAAAGGAAATATAAAGAATATTAATATTAATATACTTAGTCGTTGAAAAGTTAAGTACATGATTTTTTTTTTTCCCTTTTATCTTTGTCACTTATTTTTTGTTTCTCTCTTTTACCCTTTCAAATAAAGCTATGTTAATTATCACTAGGCTAAATACTTTTTTATAAGACATGCTCGGATTAACCTAATACATTTCTCTCTTGTCTCTCATGACAAGCTCTTGACTCTCTTGTTCATGTAACAAGTTTCTTATCTCTCCGCGGAATCTTTCTCTTCTTTCTTGAATACGAATCAAGCTAATAGCTCAAATATGGATTTACTGCCTATTGAAGAGGTTTATGTTGATCTCAACTCGGAGGAAGCGACGGGTAGACTGGAAGTCACAGAGGAATCAGATGAAGTGGATAATTCGACACCACAGACTGAACGGTGTAGCGGTGAGACGGTTGCTTATTGATAAACTAGTTAATAACTTGGCTTTTAAGGACACCATGGCACAGATTTGGGGACTGTTGGATAAAAACAAGAACTTGATATCTGCAGTTGTATCAAGCTAAACAAAGTGAAGGAAACTGAAACTGAAATACAATAAATGATAGAAAGAAAATGAAGAAAACCACACTTTATTGGATGATTAAACACAGAGAGTTGAAGGCAGATGTTTTGGGGACTTTGGTATAGATAAAAACAAGAACTTGATATCTGCAGTTGTATCAAGCTAAACAAAGTGAAAGAAACTGAAACTGAAATACAATAAATGATAGAAAGAAAATGAAGAAAACCACACTTTTGGATGATTAAACACAGAGAGTTGAAGGCTTATTTATAGCCATACTCTAAACAATAATAGTAGATAAATATGGCACTAACAGTAACATGACTTGACCTTAACAAACTATCAGATAAAATAGTAGAACTATAAAATAGGAGAACTAATAGCAAATATCTAAACTGAACAGATTATTATTTGAATCAATCTTTAACACACCCCCTTGATTCAAAATCACACACTCCAATGCTGGAACAGAAGAACAAATGTTTCTTAAGTGGAAGAGCTTTAGTCAGAACATCAGCAAGTTGCTCTTCAGTGCTGCAATAAGTCAAACTAATTTGCTCACTTGCGACCAATTCTCGAATGAAGTGATGACGAGTGTCTATGTGTTTAGTCCTCCCATGTAAACCTGGATTTTTTGCCATGAAAATAGTGGATTTATTATCAGAAAAAATCTCAGTTGCTCCCTCTTGTTCTTGATTCAAATCCTTCAATATCCTTCGAAGCCAAACTGCTTGACAAGCTGAGGCGGTTGCAGCCATGTATTCTGCTTCAGACAACGATAAGGCTGTCGTTGGTTGTTTTTTTGAGCTCCAAGACACAGTACATGATCCAAGCATGAAAACCTGACCTGAAATGCTTCTTCTATCTTCCACAGACGATTTTCGATGCCAGCAATCAAGAAGAAATCAATCAAAATCAATAAATTCATTTTGTTGGTGTAAGTGTCAGTGTTACTTGAACCACAAAAATCAATAGAATTAAGCAGTCCAGGAGAAAGAAGAAACAAAAATAAGACCAAAAGAAAGATTTCAAGTGGACAGGCAGGAATCACAATTGAGTTTTAAGGTTATTTTTGTTTTAGCAATCCTTTAGTTATTGTACTTGCAGCTTGACATGGAACAAAATAAATGAGGATTGACAGCTTGATAACAAAGTACAAATTTAATTCTGATAGTTTGATCAAAATGAGTATGACTAACATACCACAAAAAACCTCAAATATACATAATTTTGCAAGCAAAAACAGTAAAATTTCAAAATTTTCACAAAAGCATCAGTCTGTTTACAAACAAGCATTCATCACATATGGAGAAGAATCATCCCCAAATCTGTCATCTCAAAAGCTTTCATCATATTTTCTTTAAACTCAAAAATAAGAGAAGATGATGATCCCATGTAAATCATATCATCTACATACAAACATACTAAAAGCAAATCTTTCTCTTGTTTTTTTAGATAAAGGGTTGGCTCATTTTCACTTCTAACAAAGCCAGAATTTAGAAAATAAGAGTCAATTTTACTGTACCAGGTTCGCGGCGCTTGTTTAAGCCCGTAGAGAGCTTTTTTTAACTTGTATACCTTACTTTCCTTCCCTTTGATTACGAACCCTTCTGGTTGTGATACATAAACTTCTTCTTTCTAGCTTTTAAGGACCAATTACTTGAACTGGCCATCTAGCTAAGAAGGCGGACTTAAACATCAAATTGATAAACCCGCCACTTCAGCTGTGCAGCCAATGCTAAAAACAATTCTTACCCAGTTTCAAAGCGGGCACAACAGGGGAAAAGGGTTTCTTCGTAATCAATACTTGCTGTTGACCAATATCCCTTAAGCTACAAGTCGAGCTTTATGCTTTGAAATGCTCCATCAGCTTGGTACTTTGTTTTGAAAAACCCATTTCAAAACCCAATTGCATCTTTCGGCATCAGGTAAATTAACCAAATGCCATGTGCAATTTTCTCAATAGATGACATTTCTGCTTTTCATTGGCCTGGTAAACGCCATTCTTCACTATCTGCTGCTTCTTCAATGATGATGGATCAACATTCTGCAAAACATTGCAATATTGAACTAATCTCCTTTCTGAAGTGAATGGCATCAATCTTGAGCATCATCTTGAAACACCTCAAAATTCCTTGAACGTGAAGATGGTTGAATTTGTCGCCTTGGCCTAGTCACTGATTGAGAGAAACTTGAGACAATAGGTATCTCTTTTTCCACCAAATCCTCATCGTCAATAGGAATTTCAACAGTTGGTGTTATTTTTGCTTGACTTTCATCCCATCTCAAGCTGGCTAATTCATCAAATATAACATTTCTGCTGATAATAATTTTGCCACTAATAGGATTGTACAGCCTATAAGCTTTGGATTGTGACGAATAACCAACAAAAATACACTTTTCAGACTTGCCATCTAGTTTTTGTCATTTTTGTTGGTTAATTAAGGTATAGGCAATACAACCAAAAATTTTCAGGTGGCTGACAGAAGGCTTCATGCCTGACCAAACCTCATAAGGTGTACTGTTCCAAACAGCTTTGGTAGGAGATATATTCAACAAATAAGCTGATGTAGCTATTGCTTCCGCCCATAAATTGTTTGGAAGATTTTTGGCCTGCAATAAACTTCTCGCCATTTCAACAATAGTGCGATTTTTCCGCTCAGCAATGCCATTCTGCTCTGGTGTGTAAGGAGCTGTCAATTCCCTCCGAATGCCATTATTTTCACAAAATGAATCAAAATCAGCAGATAAGAATTCTCCTCCCCGGTCTGTGCGAAGAGTTTTGATGGTTCGGCTGCTTTGCTTTTCAACTAAAACTTTGAACTTCTGAAAATTTTGGAAAGTTTCTGACTTGGTAACCTGAAAATACACCTAGCTGAAACGACTACAGTCATCAGTAAACAACAAAAAATATTTATTAACTCCCTCCATAGATTTTGTTTGCATGGGTCCACACAAATCTGCTAGTACTAATCTCCAAGACATTCAAGATGCTCTCCAAGACTTTCCAACAAGAAATGATTTTTCCTGCTCTGTTTTCCGTAGATACAACAATTCACATAAACCAATTTGGCAATTCTAGTGCAACCCATTTAAAACCATTTCCTTTTTACTCAACAATTTTAACCCCTTCCCACATTTTAGATGAACCATAACCGTCAGGTGCCTGCCACAAGGTAGAGTCATTAAGTTCATTGCCAGCAACTAAAGCACAACTTTCACCTCCAGACACATCAAGGGGAAACAAATTATTTTGAGCCATAGGAACACTAACAATAATTTTGCCAGATTTTTTATCTTTAATCTCGCAACAATTATTATCAAATAAAACTGAATACCCTTGTTCATTAATTGACCAACGCACAGCAAATTATTTGTCAAACTGGGTGCAAAATAAACATCATCTAGTAATTTCACATTACCGTTTGACCGGACTGCAATAGAGCCGATTCCTTCCACTTTTATCTTGGTATTCGTTGTGTCATTACCAGCTTATACTTCCTTCTTAAAGTTTTCACTTGAGCCGATGTGATGCAGCCTTTTCACCCGGACATGTAGGTGTGAGCAACCACTAGTCCAACATGAACCACACCTCAGTTGGGCACTTTTCACCTGCACATCTTGCTTCCACCCTTCACCTCTTGGGCCATGAATAATTTTTCTTCTGCCTCAACTTCTGCATAACTTGCCTTTTCTTTCTTTTTCAGCTTCCAACAATCTGCTTTCACATGGCCATAACCTTTGCAATGATAACATTGAACATTGCTGCTGTAATGCCTCTGTTCACCACTTTCTTTATAATCATCATGCTCATAAGATCTTCCTTTGCCTCTTCCTCTTCCTCTGCTACTGCCTCTACCGCTGCGTCCTCCTCTATTATGTTCTTTTCCTCTACCAGCAGTTCTTGAGTCACCGAATGATGAGGAAGCTTTAACCTGCTTATCTTCTGTTTTCACCGAAGATCTGCTGTTCATTCTTGCTTCATGAGATTGCAATGACCCTTTTAGATCATCAAAGGACAGAGTAGACAAGTCCTTGGATTCTTCTATAGCAACAGCTACATGGTCAAATCTAGAAGTTAAACTCCTTAGAAGTTTCTCAACCACAGTTTGATCAATAATTTTTTCACCATATGATCTCAACTGATTCACAATTGTGGACACTCTAGACATGAAACCTTGTATCGTCTCATCTTAGGACATGAAACCTGATCTGTTCATCCCATACAAATTCACGCGTCACTTAGTGTTTGAAGTATTGGACGTTCAAGGATTTATTTCCTTGATACTTCTGATTCGTCCATATTCTCCCATTGCTTCTTTTGGAAGTATCGCTGCCTGCAACTCCCGTTGAGAAAATTGATCATGACACAGGTTGTTGAATGGATAAAGCCTTTTGTTATCTATTTTTTCTGTTCCTTTGAGTCTTGTTCGATCTAGGGCATTCAGTAGCTGCCAAGAACCCTTTTCAACTTAATTCCCAAACATCTGTGGGATTTGAGTAGTTGTCCTTCATTTGATGCTCCCGAATAACTCATACTTTATCCATCATAAAATGGGTATGGAGTGCTGTGTGGAGAGGAGTGACCTGCTATTAATCAGCCTATGATCTTCGAGTTTAACCCTACTTTATTTCACTCCCTTTCCGTGTTTCATAATCTTCTCACTCTATTTGAAACTCACAACCTATCCAGACAAGAACCTGAAACCAGGCTCATGGATACAGCAATGTTGGATAAAAAAAACAAGAACTTGCTTATCGGCCAGTTGTATCAAGCTATAACAACGTGAAGGAAACTGAAACTGAAATACAATAATGATAGAAAGCAAAATGAAGAAAACCACACTATATTGGATGATTAAACACAGCAGAGTATGAAGGCTCGTATTTAATAGCCATACTCTAAACCAATAATAGTAGACAAATATTGCCACCGTAACAGAGTAACATAGACTTTGACCTTTAACAAACTCATCAGATAAAAAATTAGGGAACAACTAATTAGCAAAATATCTATGTAACATCCCTTCCCCGGTCCCACCGTTAACTCAAATGAACGAGCTGGTGAGACGCCGTTTACATCTGGATTTGAACCTATGATCCTTTCATAAGCTGAATAATCATGTTGCTATGCTGAATATGGATGTTAAAGCTGATTTGCTTTTTACATTAGGAAAATATAAGCATATGTACTTTATATTTACAAGGACATGAGACTAATTTTCCAAAATGAAATGGGCCCAACTGGTTGTTGCTCTGCTACATTGCCATAGATAAGGATAGGGACAAGGATATACAGAATCAAAATATCAAAATGAGTAGCTACCCTGAAGACTGGGTCTTCCAAAGATGAACTCCAGCAGTTGTAAGCTGACTCTCTACTGTCCAGTCTCGAAACCTACGAGTTAAATAAATAAAGTTAAAACAGGTAACTCGCTGAGCAAATAAAGCTCAGTGGATATCTCAACTTAATAAGAATTAAATAAATAAGCATGTAAGCACACATATCATTATACGTTCATAGTCTTACCTACTGTTCATTAGACTGTATGAATTATGGAATTTTTATTAACCATCGTATAATTTATAAATAACACAATTTCATAACTGTATGGCTCTATAAGGTTACAGTGAAATCGAAGTGATAAGAACGACTATATGAAACTGGATGAATACTGTATAGCTGGGCTGCTATGACCTGTATATAAATCATATCCACTCAACGGCCTGTAGCCTGAGTACCAAACTATATGAAACGCAGATCTGCTATCCTATGATAAATCATATCCACTCAACAGCCTATAGCTGGAGTACCAAACTGTATGGGGCGCAGATCTGCTATCCTATGTCATGACATAGTCTTATCTACGTGGTTTCTGGCTAACCTTAATGGAGCATATTATGTGTATTGTGATAATACAAGAATTATTTAGAAAATATCTAATGAGGAATAACGCATACCAGTGATAACGTATAAAGTAACTTGCATGGAAATACTCTAGCTATTGCACCCGCGATGCAATTCTTACTAATATTTATGTAACTAAATTTTACCATTCAGATTAGGGAAATTCTTAGTTTGAATTTAAGTTCACTTAGAAGGTAAAATGCAGTAATAATTTTAGGGTGAATGAATCTACATATGCATTCCAACATCATTATCTGCCAGGCAGCCTGTACATGTTTCACAAATCCTAGCATAACTCTTTCTCTAGCATAACTCTTTCTGCTTATTACGGGGTCCAAATTTAGGTTATTTCTAAATTCTGATGGTTAGCTAACATTCTTAGGTACAAAGTTTTCCTTCTAATCACATTCTTCGTTTAATTACGTTGGCAAGTGTAGTCAATATTAGAGCTCAAGTAGCAACGCCAGTCTGCCTTGCTGTTTTGGTTTTTCCAGGCCTGCCAGTTTTATACTATTTGGCTCATATCCTCAATTTATAACTCCAATTTAGTGATTCTACATTTATGGTTTAGCTAACACATCTAGGCTTTACAAATTTTTCTTCTACCAATCTTCTTAATTATGTTTGGTAAGGTAGTCAAAAACCATTTGAGTCAGTAGCAAACCGTCAGTCTGGCCTGCTGTTTGGTTCCAGCCTTGCCACAGGGTTTCTATCCTTTGGTCAACAGATTTCTCAAATTTATAACTCCATAATTAAGTGATTTTCTCAAATTCTATGGTGGTTAGCTAACACATTAGGCTACAAATTTGTCGTCTACCACATCTCTTAATTACGTTGGTAAGGTAGTCAAACATTGAGCTCAAGTAGCAACTATCAGTCTGCCCTGCTGTTGGGTTCCAGCCTGCACAGGTTATACTATTGTGGTCACAGATCTCAATTTATAACTCCAATTTAAGTGATTCTGAATTCTATGGTTAGCTAACCTATTAGGGTACAAATTTGTCTTCTACCACATCTCTTAATGACGTTGGTAAGGTAGTCAAATATTTACCTAGAGGAACAAATAACTCTTCTATAACACTCCCTAATTCCATCGTTAAACAGAGTCAAAATCAGGGTTAAGTTACTAGTCAGTGATCCAACAAACCTGGTTTAGCATGAATTCAATGTCTACTTCATTCATTCAATTCATCCCATGCTTTATCAACATTTACAGACCTCTAATTCAACATTCAGCAACATATCTTTGCATTATCCACATACTACAGAAGTGTTCATGCAAGAAAATATGAAAAACTAAAAGAGATATCAAACCTTTAACCAAAAGAGCTTTAAATCTTCTTATTAGCTTCCTTTTCCTCCAACTTTGAGCTCCCCTCTCCTTTACATCATAACTCTTATAAATCATCTAAAATATCACAAAAGTATGAAATTTAAGAAAGGCTACTTACTTGGATAGAGTTATGATTAATAAGATGTTATTATGTATAGGACAGGTGAGCTCAAAGTGAGAAGAAAATTTGTTAAACTAAAAGAGATATCAAACCTTCAACCCAAAAGCTTTAAACCTTCTTCTTAGTTTCCTTTTTCTTCTCACTTTGAGCTCACCTCTCCTATACATAATAACATCTTGTTAATCATCCAAAATCTCACTAAATTATGAAATTCAAGAAATTCAACTTACTTGGAGAGAATAGAGGTTGAATTTAATGCTTGAATACCATTAAAATTGATGGAGATAAAGATGAAGAAGATGGAGAAAAGAAGGGGAGTAAAGGAGATGAAGGAGATGAAGATAAAGAAGAAGACGCTGAAGATGAAAGATGAAGAAAATGAAGAAAGCAAAACTGAAAATGGAAGTCTCTGTGTATCCAAATATATCTTTGATTGGTGTGTTAAAAAAATTACCAAATAGTACCTAAATTTTCCAAATATGTTACGTTTTTAATACCTAAACATTTCTATTTTTAGTGCAAGTAAGTTCCTAACTCCTTAATACTTTGATCTTTTTGTTTCATTCAAGTAAGTCCACTTCTTTTACTTATTTAATGGTACATTCCCTTTTACCACCACTCTGTGCGTTTAACTGGTTTCTAGTTCGAGCCGAACTCGACTCATTGTATTGCAACGATTCATCCCATTTTACCCCACTCTGGCGTTAACTGGTTTCTAGTTCGACCCGACTCGACTCATGTATATGCAACGATTCGATTCAGTAGGATGTTACAATCTAAACTGAACAGATTATTATTTGAATCAATCTTTAACAGGGACCAATTATGGGACTCATAATCAAAGAACTGGGAAATAATGCTTTAATGTTTCAGTTTTTTCACCCTATTGATCATAGACCCTAGAACTTCTCACAAAATTTGATTCTACTGAAGGCATTAAAACCTGGGGAGAATCTGCGAAAAGTTGAATTGACGACAGTGGATTTTTGGATCCAAGTGCATGATCTCCTGCTAGGTTTTATGTCTGAAAGAATTGCGAGGAATATTAGGAGTTACATTGGTGAATTCCTGCAAGCTAATTCCAAAGACTTTAATGGTATATGGCGTGAGTTTATGCAAACTAAAGTTCGATTGGATGTCCTCAAACCATTAAAATGGAGGATGCAAATTAAAAAACCAAATTGTTGGTCTTGGATCACTTTTAAGTATGAAAGATTATCAACATTCTATTTCTCTTTGTGGCATGCTTGGGCATTCAAATCAATTTTGTTGCAAATTATTTTTAACTCCAAGCATTACTCGTGAACAATTTGCATATGGTGCATTCGTGCGAGCTGATAGTCAAAAAAATAATCTAGTCGGTGCCCAGTGGTTGAGGTCGGAGAAGTCGGTGGAGCATGGTGGACTAGCACAGGATAAGGCAAGAAATTTGAATGATTTTGAAATTCCTAACTTTAAGGATTGCACATCAGCTCAAGTCCCTATTACTAACGTTGGAGAGGTGAGCAATAAGGCCCATAATAAAGAAAAAGATAAAGTAGTTGATTCTGGAGCGGATAAGGAATTTATGGAGATCCAGATGGATATGGAAACTGACACTGATGGATTGATTGTTATGGATCCTAAAAGAAGACGTTAGGATACTAAAGAACCAGAAGCTATTACTAGAGCGTCAGAAGCCGTTAATGATTCTTTGGATGCTGTCAACCAAAAAAATGGACATGGGGCGGGTACTACCGATCAGGCCCACTAGTCAATGTGAGTTCGCTATGTTGGAACTTTCGTGGGCTTGGGAATCCACGTACAGTTTCGGAATTGAAAGACTTAGTGTCTACAAAGAAGCCCAACCTGATCTTTTTAATGGAGACCAAAGTGACTTGGGACTGAATGAATCAGGTTCGACGTTTGCTTGGGTTTTAAGGTTTCTTTACTATGGCTCCGAAAGATTTAAGTGGTAGCCTTGCTCTTTTATGGAAAGAGCGTGATATGTGGTCTCTTATTAGATATAGTAGGTATTTTATTGACGTGAAATTTTCCATGCAAGGGATCTCCTCTTTTCGGTTTACTGGCTTCTATGCGATGCCAGAGAGACATCGTCGTAGGGAGTCATGGAAGTTGTTGGAGTCATTGAAATCAAAGTCAACTCTTCCATGGTGTATTTTCGGGGATTTTAATGATATGCTGTTGTATGGAGACAAGATGGGGCGGGTGGTTCAACCAGCATGGTTGATTGATGGTTTTCAAATGACGGTGGAAGGATACGGCTTACATGATTTAGGTTATACAGGAAATCACTTTACTTGGGAAAGAGGTAGGGGGAGTGATGATTGGGTTTATAAGCATTTGGATTGTGCACTGGTTAATGATCACTAGCACTCTATTTTTCAAGATGCTATGCTTCACAACATTGATGTAGCGCATAGTGACCATGCTGCTATCTTTCTTTCCCTGGGCATTACTATATTCCGCTACACCCAAAGACCTTTTCACTTTGAAAATTCATGGCTACATGAAATGGATGTTACACAGGCAGTTGAATAGGTTGGATTTTAGGTCAAGAGTTGTCCATTGCTCATCGACTGAAACAGTATAGCGTATATTTGGACAGTTGGGGCAGGCAGAAGATGAACCAGTTTCGGGATAGATTGCAGCAATATAAATCTCACATGCATCGCTACTGCTGTCAGTATGATACCTTGTCAACGCAATTATATAGGGCGGTGAAGGATGCTTATATGCTGCTTCTTAGATAGCACGAGTTATATTTGAAGCAAAGAGCTAAGCAGCTTTGGCTCCAGGATGGTGATGCCAACATGAAATATTTTCACTCCACGGCGAACTCCCGACTGAAAAAAAAAAATTATAGAGAAGTTAAAAAATGATGATGGCGACTGGCTTACATGGGAATCGGGTTTGGGGGATTGGATTGCTCAGTATTTCAAGCAGCTCTTTACGTCTAGCCAAGGAGATTATGAGGAGATCATGAAGTGTGTTGAAACCCAAGTTACTGCTGCACAAAATGAGATGCTACTATGTTCGTTTACAACACATGAAGTCAAAGCGGCAGTGTTTAGCAAGGCACCGGGACCTGACAACTTCATCCAGGTTTTTACCGTTCTTTTTTGTCAGTTATTAGTAGTGATATCAGTAGAGCATGCTTAGATTGCTTGAATAATGATAATTCAGCTCCTGGTCAAAATATTAGCAATATCATTTTAATTCCAAAAAAAATGTTCCTGATTTGGTTACTGATTTATGGCTAATATCTTTATATAATGTGATTGACCGGATTACACGTAAGATGTTAGCTAACAGGATGAGAAGTTGTTTAGACTCTGTAATTTCAGATGTTCAGAGTGCTTCTATTCTAGGAAAACTCATTACGGATAATATAATGATAGCCTTCGAGACGATTCATTTTCTAAAAAAGAAGACACAGGGTAGAGACTCATATGCTGCTTTGAAGACGGATATGAGTAAGGCATATGATTGCGTGGAGTGGCAATTTTTTAGTTTCATGATGTTGAAGCTAGGTTTTTCAGAGATTTGGGTACATAAAATTATGAGAATGGTCGCAACCGTATTTTATTATCTATCTCATGGTGTGAAGCAATTCGGGCCTATTATTCCTTCTCGGGGTCTTAGGCAAGGGGACCCTCTCTCCCCATACTTATTTCTGATATTAGGGGAAGGGTTATCGGCTCTCTTATGTAACTTTGAGAATAGAGGTCAGCTTCATGGTGTTCGAATTGTAAGGTCAGCGCCTTCTGTTTTGCATCTTTTTTTCACAGATGATGCATTTTATTTTTTTAAAGCTAATCTTTCTGAAGCTTTTATCATTAAGCATTGTCTTGCTCTCTACCAAGTTGCTTCGGGTCAACAGGTGAATTATGAGAAGTCAGAAATTTATTTTAGTAAGAATGCTAATTTAGATGTTGAGGAGGCTATCTGTGGTTTACTATGTGTAAAGAAGGTGTTGGTTCCCAGCAAATATTTGGGAGTGTCATCTATTGTTCGGCGTAATAAGACAGTGGTATTTCACTATATTTTCGATAAAGTGTGGATGAAGGCTACATGGGTGGAAGCGAAAATTGCTATCCCGAGTGGATAAGGAGGTACTTTTAAAAAATGGTTGTTCAATCGATTCCTAACTATTTGAAGATAGTTGTTTTTTTTTTTTTTTTTTTTTTTTTTTAATTGCTATCCGAGTGGATAAGGAGGTACTTTTTAAAAAAATGGTTGTTCAACAATCGATTCCTAACCTATTTGAAAGATAGTTGTTTTGTTTTTTATTTTTTTTTTTTTTTTGCTACCTCTGAGCACTTGTAATTAATTGAAAATACTATGAAGCCGTTTTTGTGACATCATGATTCCAATGGTGGTTCTGGAATTCCACTGGTTTCATGGGGCAAAAGTTGAGCATATAGTAAAGAGAAGGCTGGTATTTGGTTTCAGGTCACTTGGCAAATTTTTAACATTGGCATTTTGGCAAAAATTGGATGGCCGGCTTTTATGAGACCCCATAACACTGGTTAGTAGGATTTTCTAAAGCTCGGTACTATCCAGAATCAGGACTTTCCTTCATGCTTCTGAGGTCAAAGCCCAGTTACTTATGGCATCTATTTTTGCAAGGACAAGCTCTACTGGAACAGGGATGAATTGGAAGCGTATTGGATCGGGGCTGGGACACTTTTAACCTTGGTTGCTTTAGATCCTTGTAAATCCTTAATTCTCCGATCATTGAATTGTCACGGGTATGGAAGGGATTACAATTGTTGACTAATTTGTGCCAGGACAGCACGATGGGAATCGAGGAATTTTATGTAGTTTATTTGCCTTGCAGAGGAAGTTCAATATATTATGAGATTTTCGCTTCGTCCATACATAGTGGCGACTCATGACTCTTGGAAATTGGGAAATAGGAAGCTTAAAAGGGATGTATTCAGTGAAGAGTGGCCTTTATGAAGTACTCCAAAACACAGTATCAGAGGGCATTCGGGGTAACACTGTAATGAGGGTTAATTGAAAGTGATTTAATTATAGTCTTAAGAGAAGAGTACAACTTATATAGATACAGAGTCCTAAACTAAGTATACAGAAGTGATAAAAATAGACCTAAACAGAAAGATAACAACAGATACAATTATTAGAAAACAGTTACAAGGAAGACTTATCTCCTTTATCCTCTATACGCCCCCGCAAGATGGAGGTTCCATCGGAAACTCCAATCCTGGATCGAAAATGTAAGAATGGGTGTTTGCAGAGTGCTTTTGTTAACATATCAGCAATTTGACTTTTCGAGCTGATATGCAAAACTTGTAGAAGACCAGTTGTAACTCTCTCACGAACAAAATGGTAATCCAATGCCAAATGTTTCATTCTTGTATGATAGATTGGATTAGCACAGAAGTAAGTTGCTCCAGTATTGTCACAAAGAATAGTTGGTGTGCCTTTTAGCTTTTGTCCTAACTCTGTCATTAAATTCTGCACCCAAACAACTTCAGCAGCCGCATTGGCTAAGGCCTTGTATTCTGCCTCTGATTCTGCCTCTGTCGACGAACGGGATACCGATTTCTGGCGTGCAGACCTCCAAGAAATAACATTGGAGCCAAGATATAAAACATAAGTTGTGGTTGATCGACCTTGATCTAGTTGTCCACCCCAATCAAAGTCAGAGAAGGCCTTTAAAGCGAAGTCAGAATTGCGATTAAGAGTCAGACCATGATAAATTGTGCCCTTCAAATACTGCAATACATGTTTCAAACCTTGAAGATGTACATGGGTCGGCTTATGCATAAATTGGGATAATTTGTTGACAGCGAAGGAAACATCCAGGCGCGTCATAGCCAAATATTGCAGCGATCCAACCATTTGCCGGTAAAGTGTCGCATCGGCAGAAGAAGAACCATCGTTGAGAACAAATTTTTCTGAAACAAACATGGGAGTGACGGCATCTTTAGCACCAGCCATATCAAATTTGTGAAGCAGGTCTGCAATATATCGATGCTGGGATAAAAATAACCCAGTGGCAGTAGGTATGACCTCTATGCCCAAAAAGTGATGCAACATGCCCAAGTCTTTAATGGAGAAACGAGCCGCTAGATGCGCAACACAAATATCCAGAAATTTGTTATTATTCCCTGTAAGCACAATATCGTCAACATAAATCAAAAAGTATGTTGTAACTCCATTTTTGGCAAAGATAAATAAAGAGGCATCTGCGCTTGACTTCTTGAAACCCAATTGCATAAGAAAGGTAGTCAATTCAATGTACCAAGCTCTTGGCGCTTGCTTTAAGCCATAGAGAGACTTCCGTAATTTGCAGACATAATTCAAAAACTGTGAATTAACATAACCCGAAGGCTGCACCATAAACTGTGAATTAACATAACCCGAAGGCTGCACCATATACACATCTTCATGAAGAGTACCATGCAAAAATGCATTATTCACGTCCAGCTGTCGCAAAGACCAGCCATTAGAGACAGCAATGCTCAACACTACTCGTATTGTGACTGGCTTAGTTACTGGACTGAATGTTTCAGAATAATCTCGGCCAGGTTGCTGCAAAAATCCTTTAGCCACTAATCGGGCTTTATATTTATCAATCGATCCATCCGGTTTCCGTTTAATACGGAAAACCCACTTACACCCAATCGGAACTGCAGCTGTCCTAGGAACCAACTCCCAAGTTCCATTCTTCAAGAGAGCATTATATTCTAGATCCATTGCAGCCCGCCAATTATTATCCTTCAAAGCTTGCTGAACCGTTCGAGGTTCAAGAGAGAAAGGGAGCAAGGGAGTGGATACCTTGTAGTAACATTAACAAAAGAGGAATTTAAAACCTCTGGGTTTCTGTTTGCGAGCACGTTTGAGTTTCTCGGTGCAGCTGTAATAGTCTTCTGAGCTGGGTATCACTGTTTAATGCCGTAAAAGCAATCAGTTTTTCAGGAGGTGGAGTACAAGAAGTAACAGGCACAGCGGTCTTGAGTCGAGCAGCTGTTACTTTGGCTCTGTACTAGCAATTGAGCAGTGCAACTGATAACGGAATCACAAGGGACAATTTTGACGAAACTTTGAACAGCAGGTGTAGCATTCACAGTACTAACCTCGTTTCCGAAACTGAGTCCACAAGCGCGGTGGCGAAACAAATGAGGGAGAAGCATATGTACAAGTAAGCACCTCCATCTAGAATTTGAAAAATTGATGAGATTTTATTGTACTCCTTGAAAGGAAAGAACAGGCTCAAACCAACTTTACATGACGAGAAAAGTACAATTTGCTTAGTCCGACATTTCAAGAATTTTTATTAGGCAGATCTGCAACCAAGGAAGACACATGGAACAGAACGTTGACTGGAATTTTAGATGTTGTGGTATGGACGTAACCACGGATAACACAAGCAACGCAAAAAGGTTTGAAACTTCCCACAACTGTGAGAATGACCAAAAAGCTTTGAAAAAACGTGTTTGAAACGAAATACAGTACGATGGCAAATCGATTTATGACCGATATATCTGCACTGAAAACGCATAAGTCCAATAGGTATTAGGCAAGAAGCATAATTTAAAGTAGAAGTAAGGATAAACCGGTCTCAACAATATGCCTATGTCGCCTTTCAGCAGTACCATTATGTTCAGGCGTGTGAGGTGGTGAAGTATAATGAGAAATACCACAAGCTGCAAAATGCGATTTTAATTTGACATATTCCCCACCATTATCAGAAAAAACAGAAACAATTTTGGTATTAAAATAATTCTCAACTAGACGTTGAAAGGTAAGAAATAAATGATAAGTATCAGACTTTCTTTTCATCGGATATAACCAAACATATTTAGAAAAATGGTCAATAAATATAACATAGTATTGATACCCATCAATTGACATTTTTGTTGGTCCCCAAACATCACTATAAACAAGTTGGAACGGTTTGGAACTAGTCAAAGAATTCTCAAAAAAAGGAAGCTTATGGCTTTTACTCATAAAGCAGGAAATACAATGGAAATTGGAAACAGAACTGGACAAATACTCAAATCCAGATTGTTGGAGAACTAATCTAAATACTTTATTGGAAGGATGACCAAGCTTATGATGTAAAGAAGACAATGAAGACTCTTTTGTTGTAACATTCAGCTGAGGACGTTTGGAAAAGGTGGCACAATAAATATCATAAATGTTCTCTCCTCGTAGAAGCGGCGCCCCCGTGGACAGATCCTTCATAAGAAAATAAGTTGCAAAAAATTCAACAGAAACATTGTTAGTTAATGTTCTCTCCTCGTAGAAGCGGCGCCCCCGTGGACAGATCCTTCACAAGAAAATAAGTTGCAAAAAATTCAACAGAAACATTGTTAGTTCGACACAATTTAGCAATAGAAACCAAATTCCTTTTCAAATTAGGCACACATAATATATCTGGAAGAGATAAAATTATGCTCGCAGTATTAATACTTGTAAAACCAGTGTGAGAAATAGAGTGACTGTTACCATCTCCCAGAAAAACTTCATCCGGACCACCGTAATCAGAATACCCTTGAAGAGAGGAGGGACTCAATGCTACATGATGGGATGCTGTTGTATCAAACAGCCACGGTTGAGAATTCATTGCCGTTGTAGTGTTAACAGCAGGTACAGTGGACACACCAACATTACTGTGCTGAACTGAAATATTATTCTCTTTTAGAAAACGAGCCAGCTTTCGACATTCAGCAGTACTATGTCCTGCAATTTCACAAAATTGACAAACAACACCGTGCCGATAGCTGCCTCTAGTCTGATTTGAATTCTGATGATAACCTCCACGATTATTATAACCTCCATGATTGCGCCTGTAATTAGAATTAAACCCCTGATTCTGTCGTGAAAAGTATCCATGATTCACGTTGCCCTGATTCACGTTGTTCCCATCAGAACCAACATTTTGCGACTTAGTAGTGGACTTCTGAGTGACATGAACTGTTGCAATATTAGAGCTAGCATCCTCTTTCCCTTTTAGTGATCGCTCAAAATCAGTTAGTTTTTCAAACAAATCAGAAAACAAAATTGAAGTTTCACGCACTTTAAGAGCAGCAACAATTGGGGCAAATTCATCTCCCAATTGAGCAATGATGTGCACAATCAAATCTTCATCACTAATAGGGTTTTGAGTAAGAGCCAATTCATCAGCCATGGCTCGCATTTCATTCAGAAAAACAGATACCTGTTTGGTGCCTTTGGAGTTTGAAGTGGAAGTTTTGAAGCCCATTTGGGTCCTTCAAGTAGAAAGAATCCTCGATTCGTGAGGTATTTGCATAACTTTGGTGGGAAAGTCGATCCAGACTCATTTCCGGCCGATTCTGCGTACGATATTAGTGGCTGGAATTGATTCAGTGCAGCTGCCCAAAAAGAGCGCTTTAAAAGAGTGTGATCTTGGGGGCCGATACCAAGCTAGTATAATGCTGGGTTTTTTGGTTTATTGTCCAATCGGCCGCTGACGGCGCCTGGAGTAGAGCCATCAATATACCGCAGTAATCCTAAGCCGATTAAAGTGGATTGAACTTTGCTTTGCCGCCCAGACTGGAAAATTATCCTGATTTAAGTTTGTTGGAAAAATGGTAGGAAGCCTGAGCTGAATAACGAAGAAAAAGAAAGAAAGACATATTTGGGTAGAATTTGGGATTGGTTTTGCCTCGTTTAGGAGGAATTTATAAAGGGCTGCTGATACAATATGAGGGAATTGAAGTGATAAATTATAGAAGTCTAAGAGTACAACTTATATTAATTATAAAGTCTAAGAGTACAACTTATATAGATACAGAGTCCTAAACTAAGTATACAGAAGTGATAAAAATAGACCTAAACAGAAAGATAACAACAGATACAATTATTAGAAAACAGTTACAAGGAAGACTTATCTCTTTTATCCTCTATACACTGCTAGTCTGGAGATTTCTATGTAGTTTGTCTCTGTCAGCAAAGGTTTTGAATTTTATATGGAGGGCTCTCTCTGATATATTGCCCACGAAGATGGTATTACGTTCTAGGAAGAGTTGAAGTTGTAGTCTTATGTCCTTTGTGTAATGCTGGAGATGAGTCGATCCTCCATTGTTTAGTCTCTTGCTCCTTCACTAGAGAGTGCAAGCAAATGTCAAATGTTGGCTGGTGGGGTGCAGTGGCCAGCTTTGCATATTGGTTTCAGATTATTAGTACTCATTGTGCTAAGCATGTTTGTGGGGAAGCAACAACATTGGCTTGGGAGATTTGGTGCTCAAGTAACAGGGTCGTTCTTCAAAATCGCAGGTCAGCCCCACAGTCGATAGTTCTCAGAGCTCAACGATTTTTGAAGGAATGGTTATCTGCACAAGCATCTAAGATGCAGTACCATGCAGCTGAAGGAGTTAAAGCTCCGTCAACATAGCAATCTCCGTCTTCAAGTATGCTTAAACTTAATGTGGATGCTACTTTTGATCTGATTACTCATAGAGCTGGGGGTGGTTGGATTGTGCGTGACCACCATGGTTTTTGTTTGGATGGCAAGATGGTGGATTTAGGGGTGGTGGCTAGCCCTTTGCTAGCAGAAGTGTTATCGATTAGGGAGACGTTGAGTTGGTTGAAGACGCGTAGCTTCTCGGCTGCCATGCAAGTTGAAAGTGATAGTATGATAACCATCCAGGCGTTACAACGAGCTAATACAGATTGTTCCTATTTTGGATCGATTATTAACAATTGTCAAACTCTCAGTAGGGAGTTTCAAGCTTTGTCATTTGTTTTTGTTCAAAAACCAGCGAATCAAGTATCTGACTCGCTTGCACCAGCTGCTGCTAATTCCATGTCTGGTTCGGTGGAGTGGACAATTAATCCTCCATCTTTTATTTCTGATGTAATGTTTCTTGATTCTAATACTATATGAAGCATTTGAATTTTCAAAAAAAAAAAAAAAAAAAAAAAAGCATTTGAATTTTCAAAAAAAAAAAAAAAAAAAAAAAAACTTGTTTAAATTTTAAAAATAAAAAAAAAAAAAAGAAAAAAAAAAAAAAAAAAAAAAAAACTTGTTTAAATTTTAAAAATAAAAAAAAAAAAAGAAAATTTTAATAAGTACATGATTCCTTATTCAGTAATAATTGTAAATAAGTTATCAAAAATATTTATATATAAATTTTTTTCAGTAGAGAGAAATAAAACAAAAGGAACCTAGCTAACTATTACACCATCGAGGATGAGGACGAAGATATTTATCACATTATCACAGTGACAGCATCATGAAGCAACTAAAACAACCATGAACTAGAGGAAAGATGGTTCCAAGGCGGCCAAGCCACTCCATTAACTATACTTTTCTGAAGCTGCAGATTTAAAAGAACCCAAGGAAGCTCGTAAAATAGGAGTACAATCAGATTCCAAACAGTCATGGCGGATAATAGTAATACTAGAAGAAGTCTCCACACTAGACCTGCAAATAATACAAGCATCATCCAAGGAATTGTTCTCTGTCTCTCACCATTGGTAAGGAAATGATTGTGAGATAATACAGGAATCGCAGATTGAACTATTATATTTACCAAAAAAATACTTAGAAAAAATTAAGAAGAATAATTTCCACATGGACACAACTTCACATCACTGGAAAGATACCAGCAAACAACAGAATAAAAAAAAAAACCAAGAAACTTCAAACCCTACGAGAAATAATTGATCGATTGAAGATAAAAACTTCTAGAAGATTTCAATATGAAGGGCTAATTTTGTCTTCCTTAGTGTATTGTTGCTGATGATCTTTGTTGTTCTTGTTCATATCATCATGATGATAATCTATGAGTGCTTTGAAGAACGTTTCTTCAGAAGGCAAGTTATTAATAATCTTGATAATCTCAGGATCACCAGATGATTCCAAGGGCATAGGTGCAAAAAGATCGGCAAAAAGATCACCAAAAATTTCTATAACTTCTGCGGGTAAATTTTCATAAAGGTCAGCAAGAATATCAAATCCTTCTATGAGTCTAGAACTCGGTAATGTTGTATCTTCAAATTCAATAATTTCAGTATCTTTATCTTCAATTTCTAGAAGTTGATTGAAGAAACTCTCATCGAACGGTAGGATACATGTATCCATATCTTTATCAACATCTCCTAATTCACTTGGCAACAATTCATTCAGTTCCATATCCCGACTGATCATATCCTTGGAAACACCCATACTCTGTTTCAGTATGTAAAATAAATGTGGGAAGGAATAAATCTATAGCTTTGAATGGCTATATATATGCATCTAAAAATATATTCCTTGTAAGAGAAGGAATAGGAATCCTATTCCTATTAGTAGAATCAAATTCTTTGTATTATTATTATTGAAGCCTGTTAAGAGCATAATAGTCCAGTACCCAAACAAAAACCTCCAAACCAAAGCCCCAAGCTATTTCGTCATAACCTACCTCCATAAGCTCTGTTCAAATGCGGCAAGAAAGATCCATCAGTATTAAGTTTAATGCAAGAAACATTAGGAGGACGAAAGAAATCCAACGAATGCAACTCACAACTGGGTTCGAATTAAAACACCGAATACTCATAGCAGAGGAAAATTCCGTAGAGCGCCGATGAATCTGCTGCACAAGATAAGAAATAGGAAATGAGTTTTCAGAAAAAACAAAATCATTACGATTTTTCCAGATCACCCATGAAGCCGTTCTAAACACAACAGCCCAATCAACATTTTTTTCTTTTTTTTTTTTTTTGCAAGGACCAATCAACATTATTTGCAAGAATAGGAGGTCGAAAGAAATAACATATATATTTTTTAACTCATTGTTTCTGAAATATATTTTAATGATTAATTAATACATGAATGTTATATTTTTTAGATAAATAATATTTTTGATTTATGGAAATAATTTTTATTTTACCATACACATGACAAAATACTTTTTGGATAATATATGTTTTAAAGAAGATTTTTTAAATTGTTTTACGTTATATTTATTAATTAATTTTTACAATAATTATAGTTTATGATAAGTCCTTATTAGAAAATTTGTTATTCCATTAATACTTATATTTGTATAACATAATAGAATATCATTTAAAGAAAATATACATAAACTAAAGATATTATTATTATGTTTATTTTTTTATATAAATTGATTAAATACTTTTATCTTTATGTTCAAGGAAAAAAATATTGTCTATAACTAAATATAAAAATTTAGGCTCCATTTGTTTCCATAAAATAACTTACATGAAAATATTTTCCATAATTTTTCGTTGTTTAGAGTACTCAGAAAAATAAGTTAACGGAAAATATTTTCCTGGTCAAAAGAAAATTAAGTCATTTTGTAAGGAAAACAACTTCTCATTTTCGAGAGAGTAAAATATTTTTCAGACATTAACAAACCTTATAAATCCATATTTTTTAATTTATTAATCATCATAATCACTACCACTAGTTACCATTTATCACAGACCACCACTACCGGCTACCGACGGCCACCACCACTGACCACCAGTGGCTTTCATAATTTATATTTTTTTTTCATTCTTTTCATATTAAACAATAAATTTTTAAATTATAAAATTTCTATTATTATTAATATTTTTTATGGTTTTATGAAATAAAAACTTTAATATTTTTAACTAATTTTCAATATTACAACCAAACAACAGAAAATAAATAATTTGAAAAATATTTTTCAGCAAGTTATTTTACGAAAACAAACGGAATATTTTTAACTAATTTTCAAATTTTACAAACCAAACAACAGAAATAAATAATTTGAAAAATAATTTTTTTCCAAGCAAGTTATTTTAAAATATTTTTCAGCAAGTTATTTTACGAAAACAAACGGAGGCTTAGCATCTATAGAATTATTTTCTTGGAAATTTATTTTCCAAAAAAAAAAAAAAAGAAATTTCAAAGAAATGATGAATTCTGCAAACTATATATTCTCACTGCAGTTTAATATGCATATTATCATGATTAAATATTACTTCATTACTTAAAACATGTATTGAAATTTTATTCAATAACAATATCACGACTCATATTTTTGTTTAATCTTTGATTGAAAAGTTAGTTTGATTCAATTATAGCATACTTCAAAATTTTTAAATAAAGAAATTGAGCTAGCGAATTTAGGTGGAGTCTATTTATGTATTATGTGCAGAAATGATATAATAAATTTGAATTGATTTCAATTTGAGATTGGGTTGGATGATAATTACAATATCATTTTTCATTCCTCTATAATAACTCCATTGTCAAGTCACTTCATCATAATTCCAACTTGTTTACTCCTTCGACTGAGAGGTTAGGTTAGTATCGAAAAGGACATGATTTTGATTGAGATTGAAAATAAAATGCAATTCCAGAATTGAATTGTATTTCTTTTTTTCACAATTGTAAGCCTTACTTACGTGGCACTTTAAGCCTAAGTGTCATACATACTTCAGTAATACATAAATATTTTTTTTTTCAACGACTTACAAGACGATGGAAGCTCTAATGCACCAACACAAGTTTTTCCATATTGCATAACAAGAAAGCTTCCTTTTTTAGAGTGCAATTTCTTCATAGACAATGAAAATAAAACTTGTTATCTGACAAGTAAACTTTATTTTGCACAATAACAATAACTCAACATTAAAAAGATTAGGTTATTAAGCACAAGTAACTCAAGAGAAGAGGTTTTTCATTGCCATAGCAAATGAGGGATTAGTAAGACTAAAACCTCCATCAACTACTAAATTGATCCCACTAATGTACTTCGACTCCTCACTTCCTAAATAAACAGCTGCCTCTGCTATATCTTCTTGTTTCAATATAGCCTCTTTCAAGTTCGCCGCTGCATAAGTTACCTCTTCAATAGTCTTCTCTGGCAATTCCATTGTTCTCTTTACTTGAGGGGTTATTACCAAAAATGGAGAAATACAATTAACTCTTATCCCATATTCACCCAACTCCACAGACAAGTTCTTAGCCAGACCAACCAAAGCATGCTTTGATACAACATATGGATGTGCAGCCCCCAAACAAGTTACTGAAACAACACTTGCAGTAAAAATTATATTACCTTTCTTAGCAGGAATCATGACCTTGGCAGCGTGTTTGGCTGCCAAGAATGCACCAAAGACGTTGACATCAAAAACTCTTTTAAAATCTTCGTTTTCCGTAGCCAAAATTCTAGGATCTAATTTTCCTGCAATTCCAGCATTGCTAAACATAATATCGAGCTTTCCATATTTGGATACAGCCAAGTCCACTGCGTTTTGTACATGGGAAATTGCTAAACATAATATCGAGCTTTCCATATTTGGATACAGCCAAGTCCACTGCGTTTTGTACATGGGAATCATTTGTTACATCACAATGAATATAGGAGATGATTTCTTCTGAGCCAAGCTCTTTGCAGAGAGACTGGCCAAGCTCATCCTGGATATCTGTAACAATTACATATTAAATCAAAATAACGAAATGCTCAGTATTGTGTGGAATCCCTACTTGGATAAAGGAGGAAGGAAAAATGGTAGGAAAATAAGAGAGGATTTTGTTTTGATTTCCTCTTCTTTGGGAAGAGAAAAAAAATAAATAAAGAGAGAAGGAAAATAAGTTTTTTTTAGGAAAATTTCCCTCCAAACATGTTCCAGTATAGGAAAAATAATTTTATTTTCCTCCTATATCCAAATAAAACAGAAAAAAAAATATTTTCAAAATTTTTCTTTCTTCTTATTTTCCTTTGTATCTTTTCCTCCATCCGTTCTTCTATCTAGTAGTGTCCATTGAATTTGAGAGATCACCCTTAAAATTTTTGCCCTATGAAAAAAAAGACAAAAATAATCCTGAAAGATATTGCTAACTATGTCTCAAATGGTTTGTTATTCATTTTTTCTAACAGTGGCATCACACTTGCCATATTAAAGAGAAGAGAAATGAATCAAAATAACACTCTATTTGGAAAGAAGAGAAATAAAAATAACGAAGGAAATAATAAGTAATTGTTAATTTTCTTTACATTGTCAGTTTGTACCCTTGTGTTTGGATGACGAAGAAAAATAATGAATAAAGAAAATAAATTTATTCATTGATATTTTATTATTTATTTTCCACGTCTATTTTCCTCAGCTATTTTAATTCTTTCAAAAAACAGCTCAATTCAAATAGAGTTTTAAAGTCGAGAAAAGAAGAGGAAAGTATTATACTCAAATATCAGGGAGCAAATGATAAAAGAACCATTGAAATCTTTTAGGGATCCTAGATTTGAATCCAGGCAAAGACTTCCAAAAAAAAAAAAAAACAACAGAAATTTTGAAAAGAATTAGCTAAAAAGTATTAAGACAAGAAGAACAATTCACCTGCAATGACAACCTTAGCTCCTTGTTTGACAAATAGCCTTGCACTGCTCTCCCCAATTCCGCTAGCTCCACCTGTTATCAAAGCCACCTTACCATCCAGCCTGCAACCACAAGTAGTTAAACACAAACACATCCAAGTTATTACTTACTACTAAAAGCTGAAAATTGCTAATTTGATTACCTCCTACTGATTGAGGTTACAGAAGAATCTGTGCTCATCTTGATCTCTAAATTAGGATAGTCAACAGTAATGGTATAACGATCCCCTGATGCTTCCGAGATTGCATTTATTATGTTTGAAGATTGGATCCAACTTGCACAGATTAGTAATTTGTTATGACTTAACTATGGTTGAATTTATTAATTGATTTTAGGACTAGACTTGGTTACATTTGGTTTATGGGAGCATCTACTTTTTTTTTTTTTTTATACACCACCAACATCCAGATTCTATTACCAAATACTAATAATCTAGGTAGGGGCTTAATCACAGTTAAAATCCCTCCTTGCATGTGTGTTTAGTAAAAATCGAATTCGAGAGTTTTTTCCACACGGTCAACCTGCGTTACTAACTAAACTACAACCCATACGTACAGGTGCATCTACTTTAATAATTTTTTAAATAATATCTGTTTTCTTTTTTTTTCAATAATTAGAATTATCTTCATTTAAAAAAAATTATTTTTTCAATAATAATTAGAATTATCTTCATTTAAAAAAAATTATTTTTTCAATAATTTTCTGTTTTCTTTTTTTTTCAATAATTAGAATTATCTTCATTTAAAAAAAAAAAAACTATTTTTCGTTGATTGGTTTCGTAAACGAAACTGTAAACTGAATTTGGTCAAGTCAATATCTTGATTTTCTATAAATAAGTTTTAATACTCCATATTAGTTTATTAATCTAGTTAGGCTTCTTTTCAAAGCAGTTTCTCGTTATCTTGTAAAGATTCCGCCTTGTATATGAGACAAAAGCCCAGAAAAAGGAAATCCAATCTCACGTTTTCTCGAAGTTTTGAAAAAAAATAAATTAATCAAATTGGGATTGTAAAAGTCAACGGCGAGTATTCAAGCTTTACCTAGATATTGATATTAAAGGTTTTATTTGTGCATTCATATTCCAAAATTTCATTCCTACGTTGAGTAAAACCTCTATTCACACATGAAACGAGACAAATAAACAAAATTTTAGCTTTTTTTTTTTTTTTTTTTTTTCTAGATAAAAATCAACATTGCCACGATTTTCAGAATTTTAGGAAATAAACTTTTTTTTTTTTTTTTTTTTTTGAATCTTATCCTAGATAAAAAATCAATCATTGCACGATTTTCAGAATTAGGAAAAAACACTAATTTGGACAAATGCTACGCACCTAAATCTTAACATAATTCAATGACACCATAGTTTGTAGATAAAATAAGACTGAACCGTGAATTACCTTGCGAGGGAGATAAAGTAGCCTAGAATTCAAGCTTGAGCTCATCTTTTTCATCGAAGAGGTAGTGGAGAACGTAAGTAGCGACTCAGACAACGGTGACCCAAACACCGAATATGGCCACATGAGTCTTTAACTGCTTCAATGCCATTGCCTTGTCTGGCTCCGCATAAACATCCCTGAAAACATGATTTCTCGATTTTAATTCAACTAGATTTTATTTTCCTCTGGTTTTTCTATTTCACAACTTACTCCTTTTCTTTCAGAAAATCTTAAACTCTAGACGTGGTTTTTTATATGTAATAAAATAAAATAAAATTGAAGCGAATGTTTCAAGCTAATCACATCATTTGTTAACTATTGAAAATTAGGTTTAGATTGTTTAATTTTCTTGACTTTTTCTAGAGCTTGGTTAGAAGTATTTATATTAGAAAAAGACCGGTTATATTTGGATAAGAATAACGGAGATTTTTAGTATCTGTCAGTTAAAGATTATCTAGAAATTTAATATTCCTCAATATATATTTATACATTTCTTTGATATGTTTTATTATTACATATTATCAAATTGTCTTGACTTTAGCTTTTCTCTGAGGTATTATACTTTTGTGGAAGGCAGCAATAGCAATGGTGGTGGCCGTAATGCCGAAAGATTTGAAGAAGAGATGAAGAATGCTTGGTCTTTTCATGTTTGGAGTTAATTAGTTAATTGGTATATTAATTATATATTATAAGTCATATTTTTTTAATTATTTCTTATATTTCTTATTATTATTTGTTTCTTTTTCCACGTTTTGTTAATTACATTGCTAATTAATTAAATTGGCTTTTTATGGAAATAGTCTATTTTGGTTGTCTAACAGGAAATTCTAGCCAAATATTAACGTTAATTATGGTCTCATTAGGGCCCTAAACTTAATTAAGAATCTAAAATAATACAAGCATCATCAAAGAAGATATTCTCTGTCTCTCACTGCTGGTAAGGAAACAATTGCGATATAAGATCCATTAAAGAGACCGAATTCGTTGAGGACCTTGCCACTTCCAATTAAAATTCCATACCAGATTAGAATATGCAGAAGCCGCAGATTGAACTATAGAACATAATTATTTATCAAAAAAAAAAATTAGAAAAGAATTAAAAAGAATAATTTCCACAAGAAAAAATCCATTAGTTAGAGCTTCCGATGCTTACATATCGATCAGGCGGTATAGAATAATTAACGTTAAAAACACTAGCAGACCCTACAAGACTCTGCAAATAGAAATCCTAGACTGGAATGATACTAGCAAACGATAGAAAAGAAGAATCAAGAAACTTCAAACTCTACAAGAAAATCGAATGAAGACAAACTTTTAGAAGATTTCAATATGAAGGGCTAATTTTGTTTTTCCTTAATGTATTGCTGATGATGATCTTTGTTGTTCTTGTTCATATTATCATAATGGTAACCTACAAGCGCTATGAACAAGATTTCATCAGAAGGCAAGTTATTGATAATCTTGCAATGTCAAGATCATTAGATTGTTCCAAGGGCACAGGTGCAAAAAGATTGGCAGAAAAATCACCAAAAATTTCCATAACATCGATTAAATTTTCATAAAGATAAGCAAGAATATCAAATTCTTCTATACGTTTGTAACCCAGTAATGCATTATCTTCAAATTTAACAATTTCAGTATCTTCATCTTCAATTTCCAGAAGTTGATTGAAGAAACTCTCATGGAATGGTAGGATACATGCATCCATATCTTTAGCTTCTTCTACTAATTCACTTAGCAATAATTTCTCTAGTTCCATCATAACCATAGAAATACTCGTACTGAAATAGAGTATGTAAAATAAATGTGAAAGTCATAAATCTATAGCTTTGAATGGCCATATATAGGCATATAAAAATATATTCCTTATATGAGAAGGAATAGGAATCTTATTCCTGTTAGTAAAATCAAATTCTTAGTATTATTAGTTTTCCTATCAGGATCAGGGATTTTAGTTGACTGTAAATTGTAATTCATCATTTTGATAAAAAAAAATAAATAAATAAATAAACAAATACATACGCTAGTGATTTTACAGTCAGTAATCACTGTCAACCGAAGTTCAGCTCATGTGTTTTTTTGAACCGAGCCATTTGAACTGATGAACTGACCCATTTGAACCCAATGGCATCAGTTCGGTTGGCTATTTTACTCACCCCTACGAACTGGCATAATGTAAGAAATGAATGCTTCGAAAGAAATAGACAAAGTCATCCATATTATTAGTTCATATATATTCATAATTGTCATAGAGCATTGAAGATGGACAAACCCTTTATCACTCGTGCTGCAACTTTATGACAGCAGCTCCACACATCAAATTGTGCAGTACATCAGTTCATAAATATATATATTTATATTTTTTTTTTTAACCAAATGAGATGTATGTAGGATATCATCCATCCAGTTGCTGGACTGATGATCCATTGGCAAGAAAATAAAATTCTCAGGTCCTGATTCTTTTTTTTTTTTTCCCCTCTTTATGTAGGCAGGGCTGTCATCTTACAAATGGGGCACAGGTTTTTCAACATTAGCCATTGTTTGATGCAATTAATGTGGAAGTTGTGCCCACAATCCAGTGTACCAATATCATCCCCATCAGTATATTGTTCCTGCAATGACAGGGTTACAGAAGGAAATTAAATCAAAAATAGAAACTAATAAATCAGCTAAAAAATTTATTAAACGCAACCATATATTTCTTTCTTCTTAATTCACCACATGATGGAGTAGGACATAGCGGCTACCTGACAGATGCAGCATGGCTCCAAATCTGCAGGAGATTCTGTCATCATGGACATATATTTTTGCTGTTTCATTAACTTGAAAATTGTTCCCTCACTTAGTCCAGTACTGACATCTCCTATACGTTCTTCTAATGCCAACAATTCCTGAATCCATTCTTTATATTAGAAAAGTCAATGTGAATTGACCAGAAGGCAAATTATTTGCTCAACTTTTACCTCATAAGACATGTTGTCAACATCAAGGCGCATATCCCTGTGCCTATCGTGCATTTCGGCCATACCATGATGTATGAATGGATCAAAAAGCATATAATCCTGAGTGAATAGAAGCCAAATGTCACATAAAATACTTATCAACAATGTCAAATGGCAAGAACGCAAGCACTTTCCCTGGTCAAAAGTGCATCTTTAGTTAAGCATCTGCCTAAATAACTCTCATTTGCGCATGCCTCATGGACCAACTGTTAAGCACTTCCACTGGTCAAAATACATGAGGTACCAGCATTTGCCAGATTGTGCAATATTTCATTTCCCTATTCATGGTGCGAGTTGTTATGGTGTAGGCAGGAGGTCATCAGCTCTATCTTACCAACTACAGACATGCACTAGCACTACAAGTAAAAATGTGGATTACGAAGAAAAGAAAATGAGATCCTGGCCCAAGTCTCACGCAGTCAAGAAGCCAATAAGGCCTGCAGACATCTAAATATTATAAAATAAAAGCAATGGCCTAAATTCTTTAAGCAGTTCATCCAACTTAAGCTATTACCATTATGATTGAAGCTTTATTATAAATAAAATCCTCCCCCCCCCCCCCCCATAAAAAATCCTCCCCCCCCCCCCCCCCCCCCCCAAAAAAAAAAAAAAAAAAAAGATAATAATAATAATTAATTTCAATATTTAAAAGAAGAGGCATTTCAAAGCTCACCAACCAACAAACTGTCCTTGCTCATCACAGAACTTGTCGCAAAAATCATTTCATGCAGAATTCTTGAAGGGACTTTTCTACTATTTGGTCATCGAAAATTAATATCAACTGGAAATTAATTCTGAAAAAAAAAAAAAAAAAAAAGATAATAATAATAATAATTTCACATATTAAAAGAAGAGGCATTTCAAAGCTCACAAACCACAAACTTGTCCATTTGCTCATCACAGAACTTGTCGCAAAAATCATTTCATGCAGAATTCTGAGGACTTTCTACTATTTGGTCATCGAAATTAATATCAACTGGAAATTAATTCTGGGACAATAGCATTCAAAGCACATAAAAGATAATGTTCTGCCAATAAGTAAGATAATGAAACATCTGGACACCATATTATTTCAACTAATTTTACTTAAAACTCCAACAGAATAAAACATCGCACAAAGAAAAATGATAGCTTGTCATGGTTGTGATTGGCATGGGTCAATAAACAATTTGGTTTTCCCCCTTTTTATCCTGCAAGTTCTTTCCTTTAAGTCTGTATATAGGACTTCTGGTTTTGAAAATGGGTCTTTGACCAAATTTTCCTGTACGCACCAGCATCAAAACAAATGAAGCGTATATGTATTTCAAAGGAATTATTCTACTGCAATTACAGCTTTGCTCAGCTCTCTTATGGTAACTCAAATGTGATATGACAACTAGGCAAGAACAAAGCCATGATTGTAGAAAACTTAATCAGCTTAAATTGAATCAAACCTCAATTCGTAGGCTTTCACCCCTGCGCATGGCATTCAAGACTTGACGAATCTGGTGCATAGAGAACATAAGCAGTTAATTCTTGATAACAACTAAAACATTTCATCAACTAAACAAACTGTTACAATAGCAACCCAATCTCTTTAGAATGTCAACCAGATAGTTTAACTCTCAATGATGCAGGAGCATCCAAGTCAAATTAGAAGCTTTTTTAGTTCTTCTTTTCTCTTTAGGATTCCTGTATATTAAGTTAATTAATTAGGAATATTCAGGTTTCCTTCTTTATTTAGGATTCCTATTTAATAGAATATTAACTAATTAGGTATACTTTTTAGTGGATTCGTCCCAACTACTATAAATATGGCAACAAAAGTTAGTTTATTTGTGGTATTTTTCACTTTCAATTTGGAATTTTAAATCCAGTGTTTTCTTTGAAACCAATTATGTTATTCTGTTCCAACCACAATCACCCTATTCTAGCCTAATTGTTGAGAACTAAGCGTCCTAAATTTTTTCCACGGCATCAAGTGTATCAGACGCAAAAGACCCTAAACTCTACTCTAGGATCTTCTTTTTCCATTCTAAAGTATGGTTAGTAGAGGCAAAAGTCAGGTTTTGACCTGGGCTGCACAAGCCTTGCAGCGTCAGGAACTTCTGGAAGCCCAAATAGAGATTCCAGAAGGTAACAACAACTCGAGATTCCAAAGAATCTTCAGATTGATGAAGCAATCGAGGATGTGAACAGTGAACCCTTTTAATGAAGTTGGACACTCAAACCAAGCAGCACGAGGTGGATTGAAAGAGCAGTTACCACAGGCCCTTGATTCAAATGGTGGTGGAGTGAATATTGAAATAGCTAATTTTCATGGAAAATTACACAGAGGAGAATTATTAGTTTGGGAAAGAACAACATTGATAGATGTTGATCACCCTAAGGAGAGTGAAGGAAAAAACAAAAAAAAGTTTCTTGTTTTCCTGTTGAAAATAGCAAAGGCAATAAGGATCTTATGATGAGTATTATGATGAGGAAGAGCAAAAGTCGACATAGTACCTATCCAAGGAGAAACTATTATTATTCAACTTGATATTGCTAACCCTAAAGTAGAAGAACAAGAAGATTGGAATATTGAAAGTGGAAAAACAAAGGAAGATTGTTTTTCTTTGCAGAAGTATTTGCTCGTGTATATTGATAGCATTGAGTTGCCAAAAGAAAACACAAGAATAAGAGATGTCCGTCATGCAATTAATCTCATTCCTAGTGCAGTTTAGCTAACCAAACAAATTGTTTGACATCTCCAAGAAAGAAGTCTATTGCAAATAAGTATTAGTATTTGTGTTGAACCAACTTTGCTTGCCTGGAAAAAGGATGGATTATTTGAATGGCTTGTGATACTGTTTGCTCTTGTAAAGTCCCTAAGTTAACAAACAGGACTCAACCATCAAACTGCATGCTTTATTTTATCATTTGGGACACTAATCAAATGTTGAACTCCTAATTCCCAGTAAACTTGTTCATTCTCTCAATCTAACAAACAAAAGCGAAAAAAAAAAAAAAAAATGTTCTGTAGTGCTCCAAAATTGATTAACATTTCTAAGTAGGCATAGATGTCAAACTAATATATATGTATTACATTTTCAGATAATCTATTCTTAGTCCACATTTGCAATCACTGCACGGGAATTACAGGACATCAAGCTTGGCATGCCAACACTTGTCTAGCTCCCCTTATTTTTTGGGTAAAACAAAATGAAGATCAATGTTTCCCTTTTAGCACATTTCTCCACAATACAGCCTCACCAACAATACATTTGCATCAACATAGAAACAAGATTTTACATCCTGTTTGGGAAAATCAAGGGAAAAAGGGAACAGGTGTAAGTGAAGGGGAAAGCAAAAAAAATTCTCTCTTAGGCCTGCCAAACCTCGTCCCTCCAAATTGGGTGAATATGGAGCAAAAAAATATTGATTTTATCAACTTTTCTTCATCATTAATGTTCTGAAAAAAATAATTAGTGAGCAATTCTATTGCAATATTATTGTTAAAAAAATATTTTATCTGCAGTTTCACGCCTCCCTATTTTCCAGTCCCACTAAACAAGAGGAGAAAAAAAAATTCCCCCTATCCAATTTCCACCTATTGTTTTGCCATCTGCACTAAATTTTCCCAAAACAAAGCTCTACTCTAACAAATCCCACATCTTCAGCTCCTAAAAGTGCAATTGGCAGATGCAGGACAAGCATCAGCCTATGAATAGTATTAGTTAGATAGTCCATTAGTTACTGCTAAACCATTAATAAGTTGTTTAGCTGTTAAACTTTAGTCCTTGATATATTTTTCATCATACTCTCATGTTAATCCCTGATCTTTTGATTTAATCATATTTTATTCCTTGATATTTTAAAATTTCATTGTGCTTTAGTCATTGAATCATTATATTATATAACAATTTAGTCCCTCTAAATCTTGCTCTTTCTGCTGTTGATAGCCTAAGGACTAAGGTATCTAGTTTTCAAACAAGAAGGACAAAGCGTATATCAAGTCAAACCTCAATAATTTACCCAAAATAGTAGACCCCAGCCTATGATATAACCAAAATATGCTTATTGCATTAAATCAAAATAAAAATAAAAATAAATACAAAAATTAACCAGCATCTTTGGACCTAAATAAGAACTGATATGATATGCAACTCTTAAAGACTGGAAAAGACTTTATAAAGTTAAAAAAATATAAATTTACTGGCCTGCCATCTTGCGTTTTGCTAGAGCTTGTCAACTGCATCATTCTCCCTTATTGTTGAAAACTCAAACATTGAATTGTCATAATATTAAGAACATAATATATATGAACAACAAGATAATTTCAGGATGTTTTGGAATCTTGGAACCTGTAACCATGCTTCCTTTTCTCTCCTATTTTCTTTAACCCTCTTTAGACCTTGCCCATAGTTGTATCCAAAGCTACTCCTCGAAACCTAGTTGTAAATAATTTTACTTCTAGTTCATTTTTTATCACCTTGGAAACCTTTTTTCTCAAGAGTGGTTCGGCGTTATTACAGTGCAAAACTTAGCTTCTTGCGGTGCAACAATGTGACCCTTACTTCTAGCTTTATAATCTGTTTGTTTACTGTTTTTACTTGCTGTCCCTATTCTTTAGTTGGATGCAACGACTTTTGAAGGCCTTGCAATGTATCCTCCTACATTTTCTATTGCCACTTCTGTTGTCTGATTAGGCTTTTTGGTTTTTCTAGCCTTTCTAAGCACTACGTAGGCTCATCTGGTAGCTAGGTTGTGCATCCTATGGCTTTTTCCATCCTTTTCAAATTCTTGCCTTTGAGATAGGATTTGGAAGGTGGCTGCTTTGATTGGTTTATTGCCTACTACGAATCTTCATAAAATTTGTTCAAATTGCAGTTTTTCCAGCCACACAACAACGTTCAAGAGTAACAAACATCTACCAATAGATACTCCAAACATCTTCCTATCATTTATTGAAATCAAAATATACCAGAAGAAATGCAAGATGCAGACAGGAAAGGCTTGATTAGAAAAATTAGGACTTGGTAGGATTTAAAAAGTTGGAGCTTGAGAAAAGGCCAGAATTGAAAAAATTGATGCAAACTTATAACCACTAGCTTCCCTCTAGTAGGCTTTAGGACTCACTCTCATTGAGAAAATGTAACAATTGCATCACATGATAAATGAGAATAATACCAACTGTTTGAAAATTCTCCAGTTCACTGACAAACAAAGAATAACACCACCTGCTGGAAAACCGATAAGTATAGGTATTTATGGACTCAAAATAACTCTAAACCTACAACTGCTTAGATTCTTGGACTTCTTGTCCTTATGAAACTTAGACACCTGCTTAAGGACAAAACTCCATATTACTAGTAGACTAATTAGGAATGTTAAGTCAAAATTTAAACAGACTTGATCTATAGGAAACAATGCTGCTTTGCCTACAAAATTACTTTAAATTCTAAAATAATTTACTCCTGATATCACACATGCACACACATCTCTTAAGCAGCAACTAGTGGAGATAAGCGAAGATAAATCCCCAGGAATGCCATCTGACACTCTCAATTATGTACTTCCTAACACATAATTTTCTACTTCTCACCATAATTCTCCAATTCATCAAACCCTTAACCACCACGATCTCATATCTCTTCTTTGTCAATTTATCTTTATATGTAATTAATATGAGTGCATGCAACTGTTATCTAGAATTTAATGTCAGCATTACCAGTACTTCCCATTTAAACCGTTAATATCATATCTAACTACCATAGCCCCCAAATCAATCAGTAAATTTGAAAAGCAGAGTAGGTACTCAGAATTCAAACCTCAGATATTAGCCGATGTCTCCCTTCAATATCTGCAGCTAAAGCTCTCAATGAACGGGGCATGCCAAGAATATCATCACCTTGTCCTTCCATCAAGAATGCAGACCTTGGAAAAGATTGATTATGACTTTGGCCACTAGATCCAGGAGACATTGCTGTTTCCAGAGGGGAAGAAACAGAAGGCCCAGAAGAAATTGGGGAGAAATGACCATTGTGACTTCCAGACTCAGAATCCACAGGTGGAAACAGAGACCAAGGAGCAAACTCTGAAAATCTTTGCTGGTTATGTGTTATGGGATTTTGGTGAGGAAGCCAGGGAGGAGCAGCCAAAGGATGAATACTCAAACTAGGACCAATTCTACTGGATGAAGCACTGGCTGAAGTGCTCCTGTTTCCTGTGGCCAAACTCCAACCTGCTGGATCTTGTCCAATGTTTCTCATCTCAGTTGTAGGCACAAACATAGGATGCTCTGCGCTATTTCTTGACATGCTTCTTAAGTTCACATCCTCTTGTAATGCAGCACTACTTTCTCCACGGATAAGAGAACTAGATGAATTTATGCCTCTTGAATTTGAAGATCCATTCCAAGGGAAAGGATGCATGTTTCTTGATGTCGAAGAAGAGCGCATAGGATGAGACAGGCCAGGAGTAGCACTTGGTGCCAGCATTGATCTAAAGTCCAGGGCATCACTATATGATGCAGGTCTAGGAGACTGGTGCGTTGACCAAATATTGGAATGCCTAGTGCCTCCGGTTGTAGATAAATTGAATGCTAGAGGTTCTTGTTGATGTCCAGGGTTTACTCTCCAACCAAAATTTCTCAGGTGGTCTTCATTTCCCGTAACACTTGATGAAGGAAAGGCATCAGATGCTACGGTCCTCATACTAAAACCAATTCTTGTACTTGACAATTCAGGAGGGCTAATGCTAGGGGAATTCCGCAAGGGTAGAGATAAAGTTAGACTGCTTGAAGCATTATGATGAGTAGTGCCTGTATGCCATGAACCATTGTCAGCCTGTGGAAAGCAACTTGAACTTCCGCCAGGACAAGAATTCCCAGAAGTACCTTCAAGGGCCTTTCTCTTGCAGGATAAACCCCAACCTCCTAAAGAACCTGGGCCACCACTAGTTTCCTCTAATGTATAACCAGAAGTTCCAGATGGACCAACATCATCAGAAGAAACACTTGAAGATTCCTTCTCCATTTCCAATCCCCCAGAATTGAAAAAATTAGGGCCTAAAACAGCTCCAGTACCATGAACAGCACTACTACTGCCACCTGCATAACCTACATTTGGATTTAAATCTAGCAGTGCATTGTTTGAGCTGGAACCCTGTAAAAATAATGGCCCATTTCTAATCAAACTACCACTGGCGCCATTACTAACTCTCCCAGAGAAAAGGATATTAGAAGGTTCATATCGCCTTTCGTCTGACCTTGGGCCAAGCACACTTTGACTATCTGCTGAAGAAGACCTTTCTTCCATTTTAATACCATCATCACTGGCCTGATTTTGCAGAGTTAACCTTGAGCTAGATTCATCCAAATTCCATCCAGTAAAGCTCTGACCACTGTGAGTAATAGCATTTGCACATGACACCTCGCCATAAGATGCAGCACTATTTGACAACCTATTTTCTACTGGATTTAGCATGTTATTCAGAGAAGATTGTTGACTCATACCAGTATTATTTGAAATAGATCCCTGATTGATGTCAATCGTTTCAGGGAAGGAATCAATGGCACCTTGTTGCCTTTGCATAAAAGCCAATATATTCCACCTAACAAAATGGCCCAGATGCTAAATGATACTGATACTCCAAGCAGAAATGGTGGTCCTTGTAGTTCATTTGTCAGAATACCTAAAGCACATAAAGTCATAAGTACCAGAAAACATAAACATGAAGTCAAACTGTTCTTTTGGAAACAGAAAAATCAGGATTGTCTTATGATAATATATTTAATCGGGAAAAAGATGCAAAAACGAAAATGGTAAAAAACATGAAGAAAAAAAGAAATACAGGAGTTTAAGAACGTTTTTGAAACATTCAGCCTTCACTTCAAAATGCGGCTGTAAAGCACTTTATAATGAGGTTGCATCAGCGCCAAGCAAGATGCCCTGACATTAAACTTGCCACCAGACCCCACAAAAAAATAAAAGGAGAAGAAAAGGAAAACCATGACCACAAACATCTAAAATATCCAAGAAGTAACGAGCAGGCATTCTAGTTTCGAGAAAACCACATGAAACACTGAAACCATAGACCTGAAGCAAGCATCTTGCTGAATTGCACACACAATCCTTCAAACATCTTATATTTTTGTTGATAGAAATGATGAAACTAAACTGACACTTTAAAAGCTAAGCTAGTGAAGGTTTTTTTATATATCTATTTTTTTTAGAAATGGCTAAACTGATCTGATTCCATACAGGGGCTTACACAAAGTTCTTGAGGGCGAATACTAAAGCCAGAAACTCTTACAGCTTCAGGCTTTGTATAATCACGAATAACAAACTACAGTTCAGTACAACATAAATGGATAGAGAAACATAGCTAACAAATAAATGACAAAGAATGATAAAGAATCATGACTTGCATATAACACCTGATTTATTCAATTCCACCTTTCCACTCATCTCTCACCAAAGCACCCTGATTTATTTGGGCCTATTAGTAGTTATTTTAGTAGTTATTAGTCATTCTACTAGCTTTTAGCTGGTAGCTATTTATATAGCGGTTTAAATTAGAAGTTTTCAGTAAAAATACTTGTTAAATTAGTTGTTTAACTTAAAATAACAAAAAAGACATTAGTTGTTTATTAGCTGAATTCAAGGAAAAAAATAATGGGTATAGTTGTCAAAAAAATTTAATTAATATATGTGAAATGCTAAAAGTTAGGGTGTTTAACGTTTAATAAAAAGCTCTCTCAACCTTTAAAAGCTATTATAAATACTATGTTATCGAACGGTACAATTAATAGAAATAGAGTTTTGACTTAGTCAAAATGCTAAATGCTAGCTCAAAAACTATTGTCAAACAAAGCCTTACAAAAACCAGATAATAGCAAATTATATCTAATCATGAAGATAAAATAAGTCTAATCCAAATGGTAATATTGCTTGAAATTTTCCCATACAATAACGTCCAGATTCTAAAATTTGTTAATAAGTAAATCCTACATATAGAAAGAGCTCTTTTGTCTTGATCATGCTATTGTGCATTTGGTAATGCTACTGATAATCCTATTCACATATATTATGCTACAGCCTATCTCACTTGCATCGTGTACAATCATAGTTGTTCTTCGCAAGCGTTTATAAGTAAATCTACATATAGAAAGAGCTCTTTTGTTCTTTGATCATGCTTATTGTGCATTTGCGTAATGCTACTGATAATCCTATTTTCACATATATTATGCACAGCTATCTCACTTGCATCGTGTACATCATAGTGTTTCTTCGCAAGCTCTCTCTCTCTCTCTCTCTCTCTCTGCTTTCTCTTCTCTCTCTCTCCTCTCTCTCTTTTGTCATTGAATCATCTGCTATTGTGCACTCTTTTGTCTTGATCATGCTATTGTGCATTTGGTAATGCTACTGATAATCCTATTCACATATATTATGCTACAGCCTATCTCACTTGCATCGTGTACAATCATAGTTGTTCTTCGCAAGCACTCTCTCTCTCTCTCTCTCTCTCTCTCTCTCTCTTTAATTTATATTAAAGCAAACTTGGTGAAGCTTCCAAATGTCTAAAAATCATGCAGCATCCTCTTCTGGAAGATTTATTAGTTTCACACCGATCATTTTCTACCTCTTCTAGTGTCAGGACTCAAGATTATACACTATATTGTTTGGAGCAGAATTCAACTTCCAAATATAGTTATTTGTTCCACGCTGATCATTTCTAATCCTTCTAGTATCAGTACTCATGATGATACACTATATTGTTTGGAGCATAATTCAACTTCCAAATATAAACAAATTGAGTGTATGCATCACTGCATCTCTTTCTACGATCTCCTATCCAACACTGTAATGAAATGAATTTACTATCCCCAAGGTTCATCGCTACAGCAGTACCAATTACATACAATATTACCACTTCATAATAATACGTACCAGAGATTGATTATACTGTTTCAGGGCACATCTAGTGCATGCTCCAAAGTAGCTATGACCATGACTTAGCTAAAAAGGTACCCACTCAGATTTCTTCCCCATGTTCTATTATTCTGGTTGTACATTTTTTTCTCGGATATGCATGATATAGAACAACCAAAAAAGGATGCATAAATAGATAAAACATCGAAAACACATGAATTGTGTTGCCAATATTTAGATTTTCACCAAATGAAAAACACAAGAAAGCACAGTAATTAGCTTCAGCTAACAGATATTAGCCTTCAATAAATTTAACCAACCCATGGGCTTAGTTAGCGCAAAGAGAGCTAATTTTAACCATGAATTGAGGAAATCTGATAGAAGGGAAAAGGAAATGCAGCCGTCAGAAAAATCAATAGAACATCTATAGCATATAAAAGTTAAAACACTTGCATTTTCAAATAACAAATTTTCCACATTAACAAGTTCAAAAAAAAAAAAAAAAAAAAAAAAAAAAAAAAAAAAAAAAAAAAAAAAAAAAAAAAGAAGAGACAACTTTGTAAGAATCTCAAGGGCTACCCAACCTAATTTCAATAACTACCCAACCCAATTCAATATTTCTCATATTTGACAAAAATAACTGAATACACAATTGAAAAATCAAACAATTTTTTATATTATACGCTACCCAAAACCTTCTATTCCAAATAAAACGGTAATCAACAAATTTATGCACGGTATAAATGAAATTCAATTTGTGAATACATATGCCAACATGGGTCAGTCCGATCCCAGTTCTTCCATTACAATCGGAAAGATAAAACATTTAAAAAAGTTCACCAAAAAAATTCCGAAAATATGAGATTAAAGATAGTTAATTATCACAAAATAATGCAATAACATCTTAAAAAAATAATGATACGGAACGAGAAGTACCTGAGAAACCGACATTGAGATCATCAACATCAAACCCAAAGATCAAATGAAAATAATAGAAGCTGAAAAAAATCAGAAAATGTTTTTCTATTATTTTGTTTTTTTCTTTTTTCTTTTTTTTTTTTTTTGGTTTTTTTAGACCTCTCTCTGTCACAGCACAAGTTTTCTTCTGTTTTCAGTTACTTCCTCTTTTTGGCAGAGAGAAGGGGAAAAAGAAGAAACAAGAACACAGCAGTGAGCAATGGCCAGACTTTAGATATTGAAACAGGTGCGTGAGAGAGATAGAGAGAGATGACTGAATGGGTTAATCTATCTGTGTATCTAATCCTAAATTAATCATAATTAATAAATAAATACAAATAGGATTTAGGGGTAATTAATTAGTAATGAGGTGTGTGTGGTGGAATGGCGTTTTTGGGTCTGTTCTGTTGTGTTTGGAGTGTCAGTTTTGCTGTTGTACACGTAGCTTTCATGCATTTTCATGGGACCCACTCTCCATATGTTTTTTCTCTTGGAAGTATTGGATTAGATGAGTTGCTCTCTTCTTTCTCTTTTCTTTCTTTTTTTACCTAGTGGTATGATATTAAATTTACATTTTTCATATTTCGAAAAAAATATATATTTTTCCATTAAATTTTTCACATTGGGAAATTACTTTTTACGATAGTGAAAATAAAATTATTCAGAGCGTTAAATTAGATGATACTCCATAATTTAAAAACAAGAGTAAGTTAATTTTTTTAGTATATTATATATAATAGGTGATAAAATATATATGTATATATACAAACGCTATGCTTTTCTTTTTTAATTTTCTGGACTTATGTTCAGGTTATAAAACTATGAAACAATACATTCGTAGTGTAAAAATAAGAGTATGTGCCGTCAATTTATAAGAATTGGAAAAAGATAAAAATTTCAAATTTGAATCACTAATTTACTAAAATTATTATAAAGTGTGTAGTTGATGATATTATTTATGTTATACCTTGAATTTAATTTCAAAATCTTTTGAATTTAAATAAGTTAAAAATTACATTTTAATCATGTCATAAAAATAATTTTTTACTATACAAAACCCCAAATGAAAGCTGAAGCAAGTTTAATTCAAAAGGAAATTTACATCGGGCTCAAGCCCATAATGGCATAATGAAAGTCCTATTAACTAATTATAGTAGAATTTCAATCATTTTGATTACTTTATAATACCATGTTTACTATATATATATATATATATATAGCATTAGACTAATAATAAAAAGCATTTTCAATATTTTCTTGATTCGTAAGAATCGAACACATCATAAGAATCGAACATTCGCCTTATTTAAAGAACTTAAACGCATTATAAGAATCGAACATTCGTCTTATTTAAAGAACTTGAGTTATTTTCACTAAGTAGAGATTTATTAATAAGGTAATATTATAATAATAATAATAATAATAATAATAATTAAAACTTTATTAGTAAACAAATTGCACAACCAATAGGAAGCTTCAAGATCTAAAATCAACCAATAAGAACTAAGAAAAGTAGGGAAAAAAGGAAAGAGAAACAAAAATAAAAGAAAAATAAAAACCAATAAAAGAATTATTGTTGCTCTCTCAATTTTCAAAATGATCTTATGGCTTCTGAATTTTATTTTTTACAATAATGACACACTTATCCACGTTGGACAAGTGCATTTGAGAACACACGCACTGGAAAGATAGTCAGGGTGGAAATTTGCTTCCAAAACGTGACATTTAAGTAATTAAAATTTTATATTTTTATTTATGAAAATAACTAAAACACTATTTTAACTTACCTTTTCATTTTTTTTTTTCCCTTCTTTCTCTACAACAATCTCAATACCTCCTCCATCTTCTTTCTCATGGTCTCTCAATCTCTCAATTCTCTACGAATTTACATTTTCCCTTCAAATATTTCAAATAAGGATTTCAACAATTCTTGATTTAGGAACCCAATAATTCTCTTGATAAAATATAACAAATATTTCGACAAAATATCCAGGCTTTACATGGCTTTAGAAACTGGTGTTAATGAAAAATCTGATAAAAAGGGTGAAGGTTTTAATAGAATCCTTCTTCCCATATTAGCTTTTTATCCTAACTGATATGATAACTATATCTTCTCTTTCCTCTTTTTTCTGTTTGTTTCCTGAGAAATAAAAGGAGAAAATTTTCACTTTTAAAAATCTGGGTTCAACTGATAGTCAAATAGGGGTTTGATGTCAACTGGTTGTCAATAGAGGAGGCCAAAAGAAGTGGAAACAATTTTCTTGCCAAACAGTGTAATGTTGTCTTTTTTTTTATTTGTTTCATTTTTATATTTCAATTGTTTTTTACTAATATTTTTATATTTCAATTTTTTATATATTTGTTATTTTAATTAAATTTCTTTTTGTAGAGTTTATGTTTATCCATTTAAATAGTTTTGAAATTTAATTATTTGCGAGAGTAATTGAATTCAAGCACTGGTTGGATGATTGTTTGAGATTTGCTCTGCTTTTGTGTTTTGAATTTTACTTTATAATTTTTTTGCGTATTTTATTATATCCATATTTCTTCTTTTTCATTTTGCCATTGATTAAATGAAAGACTTGTTGATTTTTGGAGGTATTTTAAATTTTACTTTAATTTTGAATTTAATCTTTGAAATAAAAAAAATTTTAAAATTTTTCAAAAAATATAAAAATACAATACTCTATGTAAAACGAAACGCTGAATCTTCTCTTGGTTTCAGCTTTCACACACATATATATATATAAGATTATCTATTTTTTTTTTTTTTTTGTTCTTTTGTTATTGGCTTATTTGTAAAATCTAACTAACGTTTATTGTCTATGATTTTTTTATTTTATGCATTTACCCTATTTTAGCTTATATTTATTTTTTAAACTTTTTATTTACTTCTTTTTATTTCTACAAAGTTGTAAGATTTATTTTTTATAAAAATTAATTTATATATGTATAATAAAAACAGCAATCTTTAATGTAAAGTAATAAAGCAACCCACACAAATGCGCTATCTTCCATCTAGTTATAAATAAATTTTAAAAATATATTTAACATGGACTCAAACGGTAGACAAATAAAATAGAATCTAAAAATGTAAAAAAGAAAAAATAAAAGGTTGAAAGGGAGAACATGTTGAATTTTATTTTTGTTTCAACTTTCACACACACACACACACGCACATATATATATATATATATTATATATAAAATATATTATCATGAATAAAATTTTTAGTTTTTTTTATATAAATAATTAAAAATAATCTTTTTCATAATAGCAGTATTCGCAAACAGAAGTATATAGTTCTAAGTTTTTTTTTTTCAAGTTTTCTAAATACTATTTTCTTTTTAAGTCAAATAGATTTTAGAAAATATCAAGAGAAAAAATATTAAGAAGAATTAAAAATTCTTAAGCCAATGCAATAGGTCAAAATCTATTTATTGTAAAGGATGATATAAATTTCTCTTACTAAAATATTTATTTATTGCAAGGGAGATATACAATCTTTTTAATAAATTAAAGTGATATGATTGCAAATTAATTTTAATAACCAAATAAAAAATAAATTTTTTTATTAGATAAAACTCTTTTTAAGAAACTCACGTAATAAACAAGAAAATAAATTATATTAACAAGAATACAAAAAAATAAATTTTTATTAAGAATAAAACTCTTTTAAGAACTCAACGTATAACAAGAAATAAATTATATTAAAAAAATACCAATTTGAATTCCAAAAGTAACCCTGGGAATGCTATAATTTAATCAAATTTGATTTTGATGCACAAAAAAAAAATTAAAGTTAAATCAATAAATGAACTTGCAAAGCAAATCATGCTAGGATCCAGTATTAGTTAGTTAATGAGTTTATTCAATTATTTTGTTTCTCTATTGTTATAAGTTGCAAATTTAAAATAAATAAATAAATTAATTAAGTAATAAAAAAAATTACATAAAAGAATTGTTATATCCTCTCCAAATAAATCTACAATTTTTCCCACAACCATAAAAAAGAAGAGTATATTTTTTTTCTTTTATGTAGTATATATATTTATTTATTTAAAAAATAATTTTTAGAAATTATATCCAATCAAGTAATAAAATATAATTTTTTTATTTTAACCACTTGTATCTCGAGTTCACTGGACTAAAACTAAATCCTGCTCACACCAGGTCTACCCAAGAAGGGATAAAGTGCTCCTAACGAGTATTTACTCCATCCATGAGGATCGAACACACAATCTTATCTAAGAGAGAAGGGTGTCGAACCACTCATCAAAACGCTCATTGGTATAAAATATAATTTTTGAATTGACTACGACTAAAGCTATTTTAGGATACTCTAAATTTCATTAAAGGCGATATTGAAAATCACATTATTCCCCCTCCTATTTCCGCATTTATATATAGTATAGGTAGATTGTTAAATTTGATTGTTAAATTTATAAGTAATAATTTAGTCTTTTTTCCAATGAGCTTAGTTTTTTTATCACTCTTTTTGAAATATCAATTATTTGAATTTTTTACTAGTTTTTATGGTCGCGCGTTGTACGTGTACTCGTTATACATATCCGTAAATTAATTCTTTTACATATAATATATTACAAAAGTAGAAAAATTAATCAAATAAAAGAAAATTATAAGCATAAATTATAATAACTGAAACTTTAAAATATCAATAAAAAATAAAATTTATTAAAAAAAATAATTAGATCTATGCATTTTTCAAAAAAATTGTAAGCATAAATAATGATAATTAGCACATTAAAAATTATCTTTTATTTTGTTACTGTGACATCCCAGGTTTGGGGCACAACACCTTAGGCGAATCCCACGTCGGCTACGCACAAGGTGGAAGTCCTATACATAAAGGGTGGCAACCTTGTGGAAAGGTCCTATTACACTAAAGGTGGCAACCTTGAACATGGTAAGAATCGCTTTTGGGCTGGCAGAGCGGCAGGTTTTTTTCCTGGGCCAAAAACAAAACCGTGAGGGTTCAGGCAGGTTTGGCACCAATAAGGCGGACAATATCTACCATGGGCTTTGGGCTGTTTTTACAATTTTTGGTTATTCAAGAGCCAAGCCTTGTCCCTACTGGCCGGATGGTGGGGGCAAACTAGCGAGGACGCTTGAGTCCTTAAAGGGGGGGCTGTATGTGACATCCAGGTTTGGGGCACAAACTTTAGGACGAATCCCCATCGGCTTTACGCACAAGGTGGAAGTCTATACCATAAAGGGTGGCAAACCTGAACATGGTAGACGCGTTTTGGGCTGGCAGAGCGGAGGTTTTGCCCTGGCCCAAAAACGGAGGTTTTCCCTGGCCCAAAAACAAAACCGTGAGGGTTCAGGCCAGGTTTGGCACCCAAAGCGGACAATATCTACCATGGGCTGGACTGTTACAGTTACCTTAATTTACAGTATTACAGATACAAAAATGTAACAAAAGATAATTATGATTTTTTTGACAAAATAAAAAAATATAAAGTATATAACTTTATTAATTTCATGTTTATTAATATCTATAATATATAATATGAATATTCATCATTTAAGTTGTATTTGATTTATTATAATTTTTTACCTTCGTCAAAATTTAATATAAAAATTCTTTACATGTGTTTAAATATTTATGTTACTATTAACACAGTTATATATAATAATATTACATATAGTATTAACTTTATGTATGTATACGTAATATTCAGATCAATAAATTTTAAAAAAGTAATTTTCTCACTATACCATCAATTTATTAAATTAAAATATATAATTATAGTCTTTAATAATAATAAATTAAATGTAAACATAAAAAAAAACATATATCAAAGCATGAGAAAAATATGAAGAGTATAAGAACTAAAAGTAATCTACTCTATACATAAATGTGAGAAACAGGGGAGAATAAAGAGATTTTCGATGACACTCTTGATAAAGTTTGAGATATCCTAGAACAACCTTAGTTAAAGCTAATTAGAAAATTACATTTTATTAGTTGATTGAATATATTTATAAAAATTATTTTTTTAAGTTAATCATGTGTGGTCTGATTGTCTCTCACTAATGTGAGAGTGAAAAGTCTCGAGTTCAATTCCTTTTGACTGCAAGTGTTCTCACCAGGGTTATTCTTTGTTGTATATCCTACAGTATTATTTAGGCCTATCAGTCCTCCCAATAATAAAAAATTATTTTTTAAATAAATATTATAGATAATTAAGCATTTCAAAATTTTAAATTTTACCTTTACTAAATTTATTTTTTAATTTACCTTTACTAAATTTAATTTTTTAATGAAATATATGACAATGAAACATTTGAAAATTTTTTTATATTTTTATTTATTAAAATAATTTAAATTATATTTTGATTATATTTTAAAATTATTTTTAATTTAGGAGAATAAATAAAAAAAAAGTAAAACATATTTCTTTTTATTAATATTTTTTCTTTATTGTTTGGTATGATTTTGGATTTGGATATAATTTTTTTAAAAATAAATTTTCAAATTAGAATATAATATAATATTTATTTAGGAAGAAGAGATAAAAAAAAAGGAAAAGTATATTATTTTTTATTAAATATTTTTTTTTAATCTTTATAAAGATTTTTGATTGAATATAAATTTTAAAAAAAGTAAGTTTTTCCGACATAGAACTTTGCAATCCTTTGAAAACCTGGAATAAACAAATAATTTTAAGAATCAATTTTTTTTTTTTTAAAATATATATATATATATATTATTATATATAATAATAATTGAAACAAGTTTTTTTGTTCTGTAATTTTGAAGAATTTTATTCATTTTAATAATAATTTTTTATTCTTAATAATAAATTTTTATTTTTTAATAATTTATAACTACTATCATTTTAATTTAATAAAAGATTTATATCTTACTTATAATAAATAAATGGCCTATCGGTAGTTAAGCATTTTTAATTTTATTCATATTTTTTCTCTTTTGTCCTAAGTTTGTTTGACTTAAAAGAAAATAGTGTTTAGAAATATTTGGTGTTTCAAAAATTTATGTGTATGTGCATATATTCTTTTCTCTGATACTCTGGAGAAGTAATATAGCCACTATAGTCAAAGTAATTTCCATTATCATTTTAAATCATATTCTCATTTCTTTTCATTTACTTAGCAGTAAAAAATAATTTATTACTCCATCCATCGCAAAAAGATAGTCAATCTTTCTTTTTTGGTTTATCATAAAATATAGTCCACTTTCCTTTTTTGCATTATAGTTAATCATTAAATTGTCTACTAAAACCTCATTAATTTTTATTTATTATTTCAATATAATAATTGCTTATGTGTTATTTAAGATGACCATAATAGAAAAATTATATGAATAAAATTGTCCTTTAATCATAATGATTGTTATTTTTAATCTGTGTGAAAATAGAAAATGAATTATCTTTTTGGGACGGATGAAATATTATTTTTCATTATAATTATATATAGATATTGATTTGAGGTTGAGGGCAAATGTTGAAAATTGATTGATTGTTTGATTTTCTTTTTAGATACCTATTGAGATTTTAGAAATCTGTATTTATGAATTATATCTAAAGATTAGGTTAAATATTATTTTGAGACCACTTCATTAATAAAAATAAGACACCAACCTTAATTATATATGCATCGAGATGCTAAAAAAAAAAAAAAAAAAAAATCCGAGATGCTAAAAAAAAAAAAAAAAAAAAAAAAAAAAACACACGGATCAAATAGTACAAAAATGCCAAGAATTTTAGGACCTTTAGTTAGAGTTATATACATATATGGTCGGTGTAGCAATTAGGTTGGCGTCCTTCAATGCAAAAAAGTGAAATATATTTTCGCGGTACATTGAATGCTCATGTTTTTCTCTTTTTCGATCAATAAAATTAAAATTATTAAAATTATTTATATCTATTCTTAAATTTACTAAAGGCACTTTAATAATTTTTAGTATAATGAGTACTGTTGTATTGTTTTTTCTTTTTTTAAAATGAATTAATCAATTAGATAATTTTTTTAGAATAATCAATACATATTCTAACAATTGTAAATAATAGATTTTATTTTTTAGCCAATTAAAATTATAATATCATTTTAAAAATTATTAATATATTTATAATCTATAATAGGATTTGAAGTTAAATAGGAAATCAATATATAACCAATCAAACTGAAGATTTTTTTTTTTTAAATTTCAATTATTAGCTAACACAATCAAGAATTAATGTTTTTATTTTTTTAATCAATAAAATTAAAATACTTAAAAGATATTACATTTCTGATTATAAAAAAGGAGACAAGTATTTCTTTATAAAAAAAAGAGATAAATATTTATACCGTTATGAATAAAGATAAATGCTAATTGTTAATGTTATTTGATATAATTATAAATTTTATTAAGCAAAATAAATAGTAATATAATTTAATAAAAATAATATTATTTAAACGGTATATTTATATCCCGCATGAAAACATCGCAACTAGTAACAGATAATTTATATTTTTATCAAAAAAAAAAAAAAACAAATTACATTGAATTCAACTCGTATAGCTTGAGATTAGTATAGTTATAGTTATTAAGAATAAAAAGAAGAAATAACAAATAAAAAACGGTTTCTTCACAAAAAAAAAAAAAAAGAAAGAAAAATTGGCAATTTACAACGGAAAAAGAAATAACAAAGGGGTAAACAAGGGCGATGCATCATCAAAACGGTGCAGTTTTAGGTGGGAGCGTTCTGACGCCGTTTTGATGAAGGGTTTTCAAACAAAGCTGATTTGGGTCTCCAAAGGTGACGATTTTACCTTTTGCCTCAATCTCCACCGGCGGCCATCTCCGTCGTATAACGAGTTCTGTGGCTCATTGAATCTGACGACCTAAAAACCAACATTTTAGCTCATTTTTCCTCTTGCCTCCATTTCGCCGTTGAAGAGGAGCAGTAAGCTTTTTCTGTTCTCCTCTTTGTAATTTGAGTTATTTTTGAGAATTTTTTAAAGTTTTTTTTTTATGAATTATTGATATCGGTTAAGCTCGATAGGATATGGAGATTTTGCAGTAAAAATTGCTAAATGAATGAGATTGCTGGTTTTTCCATCTATTGTGCTAACTTTTTCAGGAATTTAAGTAGAGACATGTTTTTTTGAAACTGGTGGCTAAGTTGAACTAAAAAAAATGTTGATTTGGTGAAAGATGTGAGTTGGAATTGTGGAGAGTTGAGAGAAGGTCTGCGGGCAGATTTAGGGGCTGGTAATGGTGCTATTGCTATTGGGAGGATTTTGGGAAATCAGGGAATATTATTTGCTACTAATATAAGTCTAATGGCAGTTTCTGTGGCCACTTATAATGTATAGATAGATTGTCTGCAGGTTTGTGAATTTATTGTAGTTGCAATGGATTATTGTGTGGTGTTTTTTCTTTTTATCTTTTTCACATTAGTTTTGCTCTGAATTTTAATTTTGATTGATTTTTTTTATTGATACATGTTTGAATGTCATACGAATAATATGTTTTGTCTGTTAGATGTTGAAACCTTGTTGTAAATATATTTTGCTTAAATCTATCTGGTCAAGTGGAAATAGAGAGAGAAATTGTTGGCTTGATGTAGGAAAATTCAACTATGAAAGTTGAAACTTTCACTGGTGGGTTATGTAATAGCTGTGCGAGTAATTCTGGTATTTAGTGAATCATCTGGATTTAAATTAGGTGACGAGCAGATTAGGGTTTGGGTGATATTTTGAGTCTGGGCCTTAGTGCAAGTTAAGTTCCTTGGATTTCAAAAAGAAATTGCAGTATTGTCTATTTAGTTGATTATCTTTGAAGGTATTGGATTTCGAATTTAATTCCCATTTTGTCAAAAGTTTTTCCACCAACTGGAGCTTTATTGCATGTGTATCTTCTATATACCTTTGTCTATACATTATGATGTTTGGTTGTATTTTATTGGATTTTGATTGTGTAATTCTTTTGTTGACATATTTGTCTGCTCATGCACTGTATGAATTTAGTTGAATTGTATATAATCTTTTTATGTGTTTGGTCATTTTGTGTTAACCGGTATTTATACAGGTTTGGGTAGTATACGGGTAATGCCAATTGGATTTGGACGGGTATGGGTAATGTAAGGTAATTTTGAACAGACTTGGATACCTTATATACATGGGTTCAGGAATGGGTAGTTTTTTTTTTTGCAGGTACCTTTGCTATCCCTAATTTTAAATCTTCAAACTGTAGAATATATCGGTACCTTTAGCTGATCCCTAATTTTAATTATCTTTTCCAGAACTGTAGAACTATAATACTATATATAATATATATATTAATATATATATATATATATATATATAATTAGATTTCAATATATATAATTAGATCATATTCAACTTATGAGCTCATAGAGATTAATGGGAAGAAATGAATCTTTGTTTAAGTTGGGCTTAACGAAAATAGTGAAAATCATAACAAAAATATGTATTTTAAATAAGATTGAAGGTTTTGTAGTCTTAGGTTTCTGTAGAATTAGCTTGACGTTTGGTATGTTTTATCTGAATGATGATTTAACTGTAATGTTAATAATATTTATTATGATTTATTTATGAGTTTTTTAAGGAATTTTTTTTTTTTTTTTTAACTTTTTTATGATTGAATTTGAGCAATGAAATCTGTGTTCGAGTTTATATGAGGAGAAAATGATATTGATTTGAAAATGTGTACTTGGTGTATCTGTTTATGGCTGGGAGAGTTGAATAGAATTCATGCCGATGCTGCTTTTATGATTTAATTGATGTTCTAGAGTTTTCATTGAGTGGAAATTAAGTGAACATGCTGCAGAAATCTGTAATTCATTGTCTTGACAAGTAATCCCTGATTGCAACATAAGTGCACATGTAATTCTGTAATTTGTCTCTTTTCCTTTGATTTTTTTTTTGCCAGTTCGGGCTAGGATTTAACTTGTGCTGCTACGCTGCGAGTACGCGTTGATTTAATTGTCCACACACAAAGCTGAAAGCTTGAGTGACTGGCAATGGGAGTTCCGGCTTTCTATCGGTGGTTGGCCGAGAAGTATCCATTAGTTGTGGTGGATGTAATTGAGGAAGAATCAGTGGTTATCAATGGAGTTAAGATTCCAGTGGATACAAGTAGGCCTAACCTTAACAACGTCGAATATGATAATTTGTATCTTGACATGAATGGGATCGTTCACCCTTGCTTCCACCCTGAAGACAGAGTATGATTTATCTTGGTTTCTTGTTTTAACTTGTTCTGCTATAAATTTGTCAATTTCAGTAGTTTTTATGTTTAATAATCGATTTACAAGTAAGGGAAATGAAAATGTGTTATTTGTTTGTATTATTAATCATGCACTCAGCTCTTTAGTTTTTTGGAATTTGCTAGGGAGATACTTTCATTTCACTTGCCTATTCATGCTAGGATATTTAAAAGGATGCAACAATTTGACATGGTTTTTGATACAGATTGTAATCCCGTGCACGTTTTACTTTGTCTATGTAATTATGATGCTTAAGTAATCTATGGTTTATCTTTTGCAGCCTTCCCCAACTTCTTTCGATGAGGTATTCCAGTGCATGTTTGACTACATCGATAGACTGTTTGTTATGGTGAGACCTAGAAAATTGTTATACATGGCAATTGGTAAGTATATATTTTCTGATAACTTTTTGATGCTGGAAACTAGAAAGCATGTGTAAATGCCTAAATGGCCTTTTATATCCTGTTATGAGTGTATGTTATACTGATCATCTGAAAATAATTGTTAGATGGTGTTGCTCCTCGGGCTAAAATGAATCAGCAACGATCTAGGCGTTTTAGAGCAGCTAAAGATGCAGCAGATGTGGTATGTGCATTTGTGAATAATGAGTTGGTTCTCCATGTGTAGGCAGAGGGAGGGTTAGTTCTAATTTGTTGGTCAAATCTTCTTATTATCTCAGTTCTGATTATTCTACAGAATAAGGAAAAAAAAAAAAAAGCCTCATGATAGGAGGTAAATCGTGTTATGGTTATTGATTTATAACCATTCCATATGCAGGCAGCTGAAGAAGAGAGGCTAAGACAAGAGTTTGAGAGTGAGGGTAGAAAGCTACCGCCTAAGGAGGAATCACAAACTTTTGATTCCAATGTTATCACTCCTGGAACTGAGTTTATGGCTGTTCTTTCAATTGCTCTGCAATACTATATTCATCTCAGGCTCAATTATGATCCTGGCTGGAAAAAAATTAAGGTGCACTAATTTCATGGTCCTT
>NW_023590968.1:0-64348 GCF_014843425.1 Jatropha curcas
AACCATTTCAGGTATCTAAAGACTAGTCAAAAGGAATTAAATTCACAATTTATAGGAATTTAAAACAACAGCTTGTCAACTTTGAGGCAAGTTCGGATCTACTTCCCCAAAATGGTTCAGGATTCTACTAATGCTTTCCAGAAATATAAATCTTTTAGAAGAAACTTCTAGCTCTGAAGATAGTAAACCTGACTCAGATAGTGTTCAACAATTTGTAAATAATAAACCATAGAGAAATAGTTTCTAGGGCCCCAGAACTTTAGGAAATTTAATTGATAAAACCTCCATACATATCCCAATTTCAATTATTAATGCTAATACATTATATGAATGGAATATTGATGGCTTATCTGAGATATAAAAATTTAAGTATTTTGCAACAAATGACCATGGCTGCGAATGCCTAATAAAACCCAATCACCGTATATCTGATAAAGCCGTTGCTGAAATCCTCATTGCAGGATTTACAGACAATTAAAGGGATGGTGGAGTTACCATCTTATTGAAAAAAGGATCAATTAGATATTTTTAAATGCCAGTTCAAGTAATATGACCAGATCACCTTTATTTGATGAAAATGGTGAACCTATTCAAGATGCACAGTTGCCAACCTTAATATTAAACCATTCATTACATTTTATAGGCGATCCTATCACATATAAAAGATAAAAATGCTGAAACTTTTAAGTAATATTAAAATGTAAACACTTAGGTCAATTTCATATATAAACCAACTTTCTTTAACACCGATTAATGTTAGAGAAGATTCTAATCAAGCTTTTTGCGAAAGAAAAGATTCTTAGCTGGTTACCCTATTTTTTAGGAAAAGGGTTAGGAATTATATTAAACAACAAACATGGTAAATCCCAAAATTGCGCATAACAATAATATTAACTTAATGTTGACCGAATTATATAAGTATTATAATATTCAAAAAGAAGCGATTTACGAGGAATTTAAGTCAAGTAATTTATAAAAACTGTCAAAAAACAAATTGGTAACTAATATGAGAATATTAACACTAAAGATCTGGAGCTCCAACATTCAAAGATAGGAACAAGTTTTAACCTCCTCTAATGTAGGAACATATTATTTGAAGTCTTATAAACATAAATATTTTAGACCCATCACCGGTAACTCGGACAATGTATCTAAGGTCCGAACAATTTGAATGCTTATAACCCCAAGCGTATTATAAACTATATCATTCCTATTAAAAAACATCTATAATTATCCTGCTATAAGGATACTCTATATAGCCGAGTAAAAGAAGAATTTTATCACCAAGATAAACGAGGACCACCATAAAAAACCTAAGAGTTAAAAAACCATACAAAAAGACTAATAAGTTTCATATAAAGACTTAAACTTGTTTTAAATGTGGAAGAAAGACAGGTTAATCCTACTAATAAAAGTTCCTGAAGATTAACAAATTTGAAGAATCATATTAAACTCAATTTGACTATTGACATGAAGTTGTATTGAATTATCTGAATAGAAAGATGATGTTCATTAATAAAAATTTCATCTTGCGATGATATGTATCTTTACGGTGATCTGATTGACATCATGATGGTTCTGATGTAAACAAGAACATGTGAATAAATTCAAGAGTTGTTCATATCTCTTATCACTAGTTCAAATCTGATCTTCAGATTCTTCAGAAAAAATCTGAAATATGGTGTTATACTAAATAGGATGCAGATGTCACAATGCGTCTATAGAGAGTAAATTAATTACTACTCCAGGAAATAATAATCTAGAAGTTCAACTTCTTAAATTAAATATAGATTAGTTGTTTGTGAAGAATCAGATAAAAGAAGTAAAAATATAATCACACCTAAACAATATCAGGACTAATGACTTACTGTGCCATTAAGCTATGCTCGTATATGAAATAAGAATAAATATGTAATGTTAAAGAATACACATATGAGTCATTAGAAAGATTCTATACTGTTGTTTACAGATGAACATGATGACTTAGCTTTATGAATATGATTACTATAAGAACGATGTTTCAAAAAAAGCATATTAAAAACATTACTTGAAATGACATAACAATATTCTTAAATGAGATAACAAATGGCAATAACCAAAACCTATTCATAAAACATTTATTGAAGTAATATTGAGGCGTCAATTTGAAGTAATATCTAGTTCCTTATACTTACGTGATTCTCCATGTAACAGTACTGATTTACAAAAAAAACAATGATTGATAATAACATAGTAGTTTTCTAATATAGAAGACCGTTAAATATTAAATAACTCTATCATTTTCTCTTTCTCTTTACAAGAAGAATTACATCTAGATTACAATTTTTATTAAGGTAAAATATTTTATATATAATATATCATCTACAATTCTAGATCAATCAATTTATTCTACCGATTGATTACTCACACTAAACATATTGTTCAGTATAATAGCGATTATGCTAGTTGTGACGATTTCTTAATAGCAAGTGTTATGGAGCAAGCATATTAAATATAAAGAATTTGGTTGAAAATAATTAAAAGTATCTAATTGTGATTCAAACAAGAGGTTATTGCAGCGAAATCGTCAGCATGTTGTGGTAAACTGATGGATACTATACATCAGAAACTCACATTTCCATTTTACTGATTGAACATAAGAAAACTGAATTCATACAGCAGCCGATAATAATATCGGAATGTTCGATGAAATACTACAATATTAGGTTTGATTAAATCTCCTCTAATGTAATGAAATATTAATTGTAGGTTTAAGGTTCAGTGTGCAGTATTAATTAAAAACTCTCTCTAATAATGGAATACTGAAAAATTAGTATATTATTGGTAAATTATCATTTAACAATGTTAATTCTTAACATATTCCAAGCAAAGACAATGAAGATACACTTAGAATTATACCTAGAAAAAGTCTATTTGAACTTCCTATTGAGTAAATAATTTTTTTTAAAAACGTCCACCTTAACGCGGATACTATCCCAACATTTCAATATAAATGCCTAATTCTTATAATCACTTCTTCTATATGCAATTCGACGAGTGTGATATCAATTTGGAGATAGAAGTGTAACTCTTTGTCAGTTGTTATATATTGGTAGGCGAAAGGACCTCAAATCCCGTCGCAAATCCGCATTCAGCTCTGAGTCTATATAGGTATATCGTCTTCCAGATTTATAGTGATTGACGTTGAAAAATTCCATAGGTGATCACCCGTGTTGTTTTAGTTAAGTCGTAAGTAAATATAATGTAAAATTTCTCGAATTTTCTCCAAAGTAAGGTGTAGCTGCATATTCTATTAAAAAAACTTTGTGGTGAAGATAACTTAAATTCATTAGGTAAAATGAATACTATCACAATTACCGTTTATAGACTTAATGAAATTCTTTATATTATGATAAAGAGAGCTATATAATGGGTATAATATCTCATACCTTGTGTCATTTTAATATAATTTATGAGTTTATAATTAATGCCAAAACTCGAACATAGATTACTTTACATAAAAAGATATTTAAAATATAGTTCAAATTGTGTTTAAAGAAATTAAGACATTCATTATCTGGAGTGAGCACTACAAAAGAATAGATACCTGGTATGTGCGACTTCCCACACATCTAGCATCTGTTTCCAACAGATAAATCCTAAATTTAAATGATCTTTGGAAAAATTTAAAAAAAACTCCGTTAGCATACATCTCCAACACTTACGGCAATAAGAGTTCTAATACGCTCAGCTGTTTATGAGAAGGTACTCTTTGACGGGGAAATCTAGTTCTTCATTACAAACGGAATAGTTTATAAATCCGACCTAGTGATTCAGCTTGAAATGATGACAACCTTAAAATACTATCTGAGTAAAAACCATTACTTGTGTAAAATTTTATTAAAGAATAGATTCTAGTGATTTAGATGCAGAATGAAATTAAAAAAATTATTTAGATAGATATAAGCAAAGCTAATACTAGAAGTTAAGTTTCTTCCTTTTTGTCTATCGTGCAGAATTTATGGTTTTACATGAATTACTGAAAAATCTAACTTTGCTGACCCATCTAGTGTAAATGAAATAACCATAATCGCGCGTATTCACTAATAGAGAAGATGTTAGTAAATAATCAATTTAAATTTAAAAAAACCTCGACTAATTATAATCCAGCCTTAAACTTTATAGGTTATTCCAGTACATTTTTCCCAATCTATAGGCTTTATTAAAATCTTTAATATAATTCATTCCCATAAATTTATTAACCCTATATGATATTAATGATTTTTATGAGGTATATCAACAGACATGCAGATTAAATAGACTACTAACTTGATCTTTATCAATAGTAAATGCGATCCAAGGTCTATTTGAAATATTTTTATAAGTTTCAACTTAGGTAGCGACCCAAAACATGCCTGCAGTATAACACCTCTTGACCCATATGAATGCCACAACAAATTCTGTCCAAAAAGGGTGTTCTTACTACTCAGCCCAGAGTGCCGAGTCACATCATCCTAGTGGCAATTTATGATAGACCTATAAAACTACCAATTGCACATTATTGACTATTAGTTGTCCACATTGACTAGAACTTACCAATTAGTTCAGTACTACCAATATCGAACCCAAAGGTGTTGTAGATGCGTCTTGTGTCTGGTGATTTAACCAATTACTAAAACCAAATGAAAAAATGCTCCTTCTGAGTTCATCAAAGACTAGGATCCTTAACACTTAACATTATTAATAGATATGAAATATATATTTTAACTGTACACCCAGTAGTGATGAAAAATAAGTAAAAGATACTATTTTAATTTGAAGATCATAAGTAGATAAAATTACAACTGATTCACTGATTTAGATGATCGATTCTAGTATTTTAATAACATGTAGTTACTGCATATTAAGAAGTGCAATGATTAGAGCAGTATGGACGTTAGTCTAATACTCTTAATAGAACAAACTTGACTTTAAAATAGAGTACTCTTATGTATCCAGTTATCCCGCAACCTCTGGGTTTCCAGCATGGCGTTATATATTCTAATACTTACTATAAATACTTAGATATTCCGAATATATGAAAACATGCAAAACAAATTCTGATGTGGAAGATCAGACATAGGTCTTGCAAGTCCACAAGCGATTATACAATACGAGCAATAACAAAATACTATAACAATTTAAATTAAAATTATCAATCAGTACGGTAACCAATTTTTAATTTATTCTTTAATTTTTAAATAAGGATCTTGAGGTCCTAGCAACCATTAGCCTGGATCCCATCTATTAAGATCAGAGTGTTGATGGGAGATTATGAGAAGGTGCCGTAAGTCCACAGGACTTAAAAAATACAAGTAGTCAGAGTATATACAAATTAAGCAACAATTTAAATTTAAATACAAATATTAAAATACCAATTAATACTATACAATGATATAGTTTGCTCTAATTGTACAAACAGGACCCTATTTCGAAGACTGAATCCGTACTAAGCATATACTTGAGATAAGATTAAAAATGAGGCGAGGAGTTTGAGTCCAGTTTAACCAAATAGAATAATCCTACACTGTTTAGATTTGCTCAGTGCCCTTCTACAAAGAGGATAACGCTTACCCTCTTTATAAAAGAAAAGACAACCCCTTTAACACAATTCCAACGGATTTGTATTTCGGTCTGCCACCTATCTTGAACACAGTTTGAATTTACCTTATATTACTGAGTAGAGAATAAATAAGTGGAAATTGTCTTTCCCGACTTGACTTATACGTTCCAAAATCATATCTCGGCCTTTTTCCTCTAATTTTAGACGACAAGTAGCTATATTAGGCCATATTACTATTACCATTTGACCAGTTGAGTGATTAAAGTAAGGTCTAAGTACCAACCTCCAAGATGGTTTTTATGGAGGCCGAACCAAAGATGGAGATAACGATAATGCCTTTCTTACTCTTTAATCTTGCGGCTTTCTTTTTCTTTCTTTATTTTTCTTTTCCTTTCTTTTCTGCTTAACTTTTATTTTTACCAAATCTAAAGCCGAAGAAGATCCCCTCACCATCTTCCAAGCGAATGATGAGAGTATCACGAAAGTTATGTGAATAAATAAGATATCAAAAGTGCCTATTTTAGAATTCACAAGAGAGTAGAATTCCTTAGAATATCTTTTCATGATCACCTCATAACCTCACACTAGCGTTCAATACTCGAAGATAAGGTTGAAACTGACGCTTAGTCAGGGATAAGTTCGGCAATATGTTGGTGAGGTAATATGTATATTAGAACAATATCTGTTCTAACCAAATTGAATTATTTAATTCAACGCACAAACGCGAAGGATTTATTTTTCAGTCATGATACGTCCTTCGTGCTTGTCCATTAGGTTTTAAGCACACCTAGTGTCCTGAGTTAAACTCAAAAGTCTAATAAAATTTTTATAGCTATTCATGTGTACATTTATTAAGGAATTAAAGGAGAATGAGGCTTTTAGTTAGATTATACCTTGAGTATATTTCATTGGACTGAATCTTTAATTATAATAATTCGTGCAAGATTTTCTGATTTTGATAAAATTTCACCACCAATTTTTTTAACAATCTCGTGAATTGAACCATTGTTATAATTCTCAAGTGTGGCAAAAAATGTGTTTTACAAAAAGATGGTAGTAAACCACCAAGAAGACTGATACTGGCTTATAAAACAACTTTTAGTGATCCTGAACTGAGCGATGGAAGAACGGAAGTCTCTAACTACTTGTACAATATATATTGGAATTTTTGAATGATGTTATCATTAATTAGAAGGGTTAGTTGTAATAAAATTGGTTTGTTAATAAACAATTCCATACTTTACTGAAATTCTCTGCAAGAAATATACTTTATCAGAACGGATGGCAGGAAAAAAGGAATAAGGGCAAAGCCCCTAAAGAAGAACCTGAATCACCCACTAAAGCTCTCTCTGAGCAGTTCAGAGAGATTTACCTAAGGAACCAATTAATACCACTAAACTTTTTTCCGCGAGACTCTTAAACAACATGTAGATTCGTAACAGAACTTTAAGTTCAATCTCCTCAATTTTTCGAAGCGCTGTTACAAAATGATGCGTCCTACTAATTCAACAAGATTGGCGACCAGGTGATAAAGTCTTCGAGGTGTAGATAACCTAATAGCGATCGTACCCGTTCATGGTCACGGTTCTGGAGTCTCTGTGTCTCAGTACAGTAGGCATGTAAGATTCTTATCAAGAGTCAACGTTGATGCTGTGGATTTGCCAAAATCCAGTATACGCAAAGTTATTACATAAATGGTGATCTCTGTTAGAGTCTATTTGTTCATTATGAAGCTATTGACAGATAGAAGGATGGATTAAAACAATGACAACTACACGCTTGAGCTGTTTTAAAACACGGTATGTGTACCGACTGAGGAGTTTGGTAACTTTGCTCCAAGCTTAGATGCTTTACAAAACCCCAGAATTATTGATCATAAATTCTCTTGAGGATATACTGGATCTGTCCAAAATTGATAGACTAATTGAATGATTCAAAAAATAAATCATTGTGACTTTATATTACTATCACTTACAATAATCGCAACGGATGCTTATCAGTCTGAAGGACTGGCATAAGACCCTCTCTGTTCTAACTGTACAAATTTAAAGTTTTAATGATCAATACAGGTATCACGAGTACTGTACTAATTAGGGTTTTTAATTATTTCCGAAGTGGATGCATATGGTGAAAAGAGTATATTTGATCTCACCTATCCCACTAAACTCACCACTGTCCCTATTACCGCATCAACATCATTCTCACTATCCTCCAACGAAGATAGTAATGATGAAGCTTTTGAATCTATTATAGTCAAAAGTAAAACTGATAAGGCAAAAGTAAAACTGGTGTTTATCATTGCACTTGATAATCTATTTTGACACATCCTTTCGTACTGATTGTAAGGTGCCTAACTGGTTTAAAAAATGGTGGGAAACTAGGGGAATTTCCAATGAAATTATCCCTCCTCAAATCCAGGCATTATATCAGTATTTTAAGGCCCATTATAAACCCAATCCTGCAGAAGCCCATATTCCTTCCCTTATGTACTATTGTATGGCCTTCTTCACGCCCTGGGTATATCAATGGTATTTGGACATGGTTTTGGACACTCAGTGACACTCAGTATGCCGTAGGAACGTACCAGATTCCTATGTTGGTAAAAAGACATAAGATTAAATGGTGGGGATCTTTCAAGAACTCTACCACGGAACTAAAAATTGATCTCTGGATACGTGATAAATTAAAACAGGTTTCTCCATTAACCTATGCAACAACTCTTGCACTAAAAGATCAACCGACTTTCGGAATCCAAAAGGCACAATGCCAAGCAAGGTTAGCTGCTGCTAAAACTCCAGATGAGTATAGACGAATCTGTCAAGAAATGCTTCAGCATCTTTCAACAGATTCTGATTCTCCAGTAAAACCCTCATCAAGTAAAAAGCAGGCAGACTGTTCCAGTAACTGTTCCAATAAAATATCTAAATCAAGCCAAACAGAAGTGGCTGACATGGTTCCTCTTACCTCATCAACAATCATTCCCACTATCCCTCCAACGAAGATAGTAATGATGAAAATTTTGAATCATTATAGTCAAAAGTAAAGCTAACAAAGGCAAAGAAAAATTAAAACCAAAAAAAAAAAGCAAAGCAAAGAAAAAAGAAAAGAAGACACATCGTCCTCATCTGAGTAAAAAGGCAGGTGAAACCTTATTTCAACCATCCATTCAAATAGTAAAAGTTAAAATCAACTGTTTCTACAAGGGAAAAAGCCAACGCATCATATCGCACAGTAAAGATTCGATGGCAGACCCACAACTAATTGTAAGTCCACACGTAAAGGTCAACACTACTTGCTCAAGATTCGGGTGGCATGACCCGGCAAGCACTGTTCATAAATAGTAAAAAGTAGAATAGTAAAGATTCTTTTCTATGTTATTGTTAAAGGGAGCCTATCCTCTTGTGGAAGGCATAAGCTTGTTATAACCAACTACTCTAAACTCTCTAATCCTCTCCTCATAAAAGTTCTTTTGTAAGCATCCAACGTTCGAGAGTCTGGATTGTAAAACTTTTACTTGTAAGTTTAAATTTGATTTCAATATTTAAATAATTATTTATTTAAATTTATAAACTGTTACTACTAAAGCCCTGTTTAAAGGCTTTCTTCTCTTCTCCTCCACACTCTGACTTAGTTCTGGGGATCCCAGGCTTAGGTTGCAAGGAACCCTCAAACTTAATAAAATTCGAAATACTACTTGGTTTGAGGTTAATTGATAAATATTAGTTTGTATAAGTTATGCTCTGTGGTTGCACCTCTGTGTGATCTTGCCACATCAGAATATTGTTTCTTGTTTGTTCATAAACATAAACTGTATATATATATATATATATATATATATATATGATTCTCTCACTTAAAAGCTCTTTCTGAACACGTCAGAAGACGCTTAGTAAAGCCCTTACAGTAAACCCAGACCCACTAAAAACTTCAACATGGATTGAAGAAGCTTAGTAAATCTCCCAGAAATCGTAAAGGCCGCTACAAAGTAATTGCATCCCTCGAATCCACAGAGGACCCAGGTATGATTTCTCAACCTAAAGCGATCGTATCCGCTCATGATACGGCTAAACTCCCGTCTACAAACGGTGGCGGTAAAGAGTTTATCAATCCGTTGAAGGCTGTGGCTTTGGCCAAAAAGCAAATTATCATGTTAGTTCCAGTAATACATAAATGGGTTTTGTAAAAAATGTTATATGATTATGAAATTGAAGTTCGAAGGATGGATTATACTGATATCATCCTTGGCAAGTTATTCAAAAATACTTATCCTGAGCATTGTATTTTGTCGCAACGGACGCCTTCAAAACCTCAGGAAATAACTACCATAGTATTTTAGCTAGATAACTTGGTTCAGTAAAAATCAAACATAACATTTGATTAACTCAACAATAAAATAGTTATTTCATAACTCTTCTCTTCAGATAAACCGCGTCATCCATCCTAAGGAATTGGCCCGTATCCTTTTTTAATAATACTCCTGTTAGATTTAAAAATCTTTCTAAAGTAATAATCCTCTACTTATAATTATTTTGATTATAAAGACGCATGGGAAAAAGTGTTTTATATTCAAAACCCCCCTGCTACTCATTCATGGTTAATCTATTTTGATCAGTCTTTCCGGACTGATTTAAAGGTTCCCAACTGGTTTAAAAAATGGTGGCAAACCAGGGGTCTATCCAATGATATTCTCCCTCCTCCTATCTTTTCTTTATACCAGTACTTTAAAATCCATTATAAACCTCGGCCTGAAGAAACCCATATTCCATCCTTAATGTACTATTGCATGGCCTTCTTTACGCCCTGGGTATATCAATGGTATTTGGAAGCCAATGGTTTTTGAACTATCAGCCATGTTCCTGTAAGCTCAATTCCAATGATAATAAAATGTCACAAGATTTAAAATGGTGGCGATCATTCAAAACTCCACTACTTTCAAGCTTAAATCAGTTCAATGAGTCACGGCAGTAAAAAAGGCCAGCTCATCATCCCTTAAAAAAAATTTAACTTATCTAAAACAACTTGCTTCGCAGAAAACCCTGAATTTGGGATTCAAAAAGCTAAGTGCCAAGCCAGGTTAGCTGCACGAAAGACTCCTGAGGAATATAAACTTGATCTGTGAAGAAATGTTCCAATTACTTTCTACCAGTTCAGATCCACAGGTAAACCTTCATCCAGGTAAAATTCAAGCAGAGTCTTCAAGTCAATGCATCGACCAAAGACTGTTCATAAAGGCAAAGGTAAAAATATCATATCGATCCTCGGAGATACCTCCAACTGCATCTTCTGAAGATAGTTGGATGAAATCTTTGTCTGTTGTGTAAAAATCAACAAGTAAAGCTAGCCAGCAGAAAGAAAAATAAAGAAAAAGAAAAAAGAAAGGCCTGACAAGATTAAAAGAAAGTAAAGAAAGGATTATCGTTATGCCTCATCTTGTTCGGACTCCATATAAAACAAGGCAGGTGGGGAACCTTATTTCACCATCCAATCAGTCAAGGGCCGAAAAGCCAAAGTACTATTTCAACAGTAAAAGTCAAGATTCGGTGGCAGACAACCCACTGTTCATCTACAGTAAAGGTCAACACTGTTCAAGATTCGATGGCAGACCAAGTACTATTCATAAATAGTAAAAGTTGAATAGTAAAAAATTCTTTTGTTTTCTTTTTAAAGGGAGCCTATCCTCTTGTGAAGGCACGAGGACTAACTTAGGATTGATATTGTAAAACTCTCAACTCTCTCTCTCTCCTCTCTCCATTCTCAGGTTCATTTGTAAGGATTCCAAGTTCGAAGTCTGTTTGTAAAACAATAAACTTGTAAGTATAAATGGTATTTTAATACTTGTATTTAAATAAAATTATTTGTTTAAATTTATAAACTGCTACTTTCTAAGTCCGTGTTTACGGCATAAGTCTAGTCCGTGTTTACGGCACCTTTCTCTTCTCCCTCCACACTCTGACTTAGTTCTGGGGATCCCAGGCTAAGGTTGCAGGAACCCTCAACCTTAATTAAAGTAAAATCAATTAAAATTGGTTGAGTTAATTGATAAATATTAAATAGATTGTTTATTGTGTTGTTTGTTGCTTATAAGTATGCTCTGTGGATACAGCCTAGTCTGATCTTCCACATCAGAAAATTGTTTTGCATGTTTATAATATATATATGTTGATTGAATATCATAAGTATTGATATATAGGCTGGAAACCCAGAAGTGCGGGCTACTGGTCCAGCGGGCTACTGGTCCAAAGGACTATTTAATAGTCATCTTCTTGGTATAACAACGCCACGTATCATACTTTAATATGCAATACATACATGTTATTATAAATGCCTTAAATCGGACAGTTGTAATTATTATCTATGATTTAGATTTAAATAGATCTTTTACTTATTTCATCCCATTCAGTATATTTATTAATTAATGTTTAGTGTTTAGAGTCGTTCGATCTTTGGGTTAGTAATTGGTATCAGAGCCATACGATCTAAACACTGTTAATTGATCTAATTGGTAAAGTCTTCATTGGACATATATCATGTATGGTATTGGATATGCCTACTGGACCCGTGAGTAAGACCCTTTGTTGAGAATTTTGTTGGGCATCGAAAGGGTGTAACCAGGCAGTGGTCGCTACCTGGTCGCTACGCTAAAAGTGATATAATCAAAAATGATGGCTTTTACTATGTAGATCAGCTTAGTAAAGTATTAATCTGATGATTCTGATTTCCCTCAGAAATTAAAAAAGTAATAAATAGAATGAATTAAATATTACAAGATTTTAATAAAGCCCAAATAGATGAATGGGAAAATACCTAAAGTTGATAAAGAACAGATTTATAAAGTTAGTAAATTTCCTTTATGGAATACGGATTATGTTATTAAAACTGAGGAAAGAGATTTTCAACTCAGTAAACCTTTTGAAAGAATAACTTTACTTTCTTCTAAAACTTTACAGCAACATAAACATAAAAAATATAAGTATATTCATATAGGTTTAATTCAAGTAGGTATAAAACCTTTAACTAGAGAAGGATTAAACACTAGTATTCTTGCCGTAGTGAGAGATGCTAGGTTTTTAAATTTCCAAGATTCTTTATTAGGTTCTGTGGAAACAAGCTTAAGTGAAGGACCGATCTCTTTTGAGGTCTATCCAGATATGACTGTTTCTTTAAATGATTTAAATATTTTAGAAAGTATATAGAAAGTATAGTTTTTAGAAAAATTAAAACTCATAAATTATAAAAATGAATCAATCCCTATAGCTTTAATATATAAAATTCATTATAAAGCAATGATTATAAAGCAATGAATTCAGCTTTTAGTACAAAATATAAATTGCAACCTAAACTTGGAGAAACGAGATTTCTTCAAACAGATTTGACTAAAACCAATACGGTAATACCTAAAACCATCCAATGGAAGGATATAACCCTACCAGAGGAATGTATTTTGGAAGGGATTGTTCCCCCTCCTGAACAAGAAAAAGTAAAATCAAATGTCAATTTACAAAAAATTGAACAATTTGAAGATGGTAAAGTAACACTAAAATTTAATAGAAGTCAAAGTTCTAGGTATACAGGATGTTCATCTTCTATTGTTATAGATGATGATAAACCAAAAATACCTTCAGTAACATATGCAAGGTATAAAGACACTGAACCTAAACCAATTATACAAACATTGGTAAAACCTAGGTATTCTACATACCTAATTCTAGTCTACATCATTAAAATTGAAGGATGTATTATAGTAAGTTCATCTCCACAGGCAGTCTATAACCCTGGTGACAATTAGCTTAAATCAACAATTCTAATTTAGTAAACACGAGTCACCAGAATGCGCCAACAGCTTCAGCTAAACATGAAAAATGTTAGTGGAGATCAATCTGAAGTAAATGTCTAGTAAATGTCTTAACTAAAGAAGATATTAATAAAGATCTTATAAAAGAAATTACTAAAACTAAAAATTTAATGAAGTTTAATAAAATATTGAAAACTCATGTTTTTGAAGATTTAAAGGAAGAATATCTAAGTTATCAACTTCAAACCCAAACTAAAATGAAGTTTTTCGACTGGTTCTCATTAAGAAATAATAATTCCAATAAAAGTTTAAATCCTATAACAATTCGTGATAAAAGACCTGAATGGATAGTAAATGACAGGACAATTCAGAGTGATTTTCCTCCTAAAACCATTAGTAAATTAAAATATCAAGACAATGAGATAGTATGTGCACCATATAAGCCACCATATAAAATAAGCTAGAATAATATCTGATTAAAAAATTTAAGTTGAACAAATAATTTTAGTAAATGTAGTTTAAGTTTGGTTTAATACACAATTAAAAAAAGATTAAACATTTACTTCAAAGATAAAACCATGATAACTGACAAGTAAAGGTAAAGAAATAAAGAAATTGTAAAATCTCATATGTTTAAACCATATCAAATTTCTAAATCTAGTCAAAAAGAATTAAATTCTAAATTTCTAGGATCTCTTAAACATTAACTTAGTCAAATTGAGTTAAGTTCTGAATCTACTCAGCACGTAGTTCAGGATACCTCTCAAGCTTCTAGAGATATAAATCTTTTAGAAGACACTTCTAACACTGAAGTCAGTGAACCGGACTCAGATGATACTAAACAATTTGTAAATACTATAACCCATAGAGAGTTAGTCTCTAAGGCTCCAGATTTAGGAATAATTGATAAACCTCCGTATATATCCCAATTTCATTATAATGCTAATATTATAATGCTAATACATTATATGAATGGAACATAGATGGATTATCTGAATATAAAATTTTAAGTATTTTGCAACAAATGACAATGGCTGCAAATGCGTATAAAACCCAGTCACCCATATCTGATAAAGCAGTAACTGAAATCCTTATTGCAGGATTTACAGGACAATTAAAAGGATGGTGGGATTATCATCTCACTGAAAAACAACATTTAGACATTTTAAATTCTGTTCAAGTAAATGATGAGGATGAACCTCTATATGATGAACATGGTGAGCCCCTCCAGGATGCTGTTGCAACCTTAATACTCACTATTTCATTACATTTTATAGGCGACCCATCCCATATAAAGGATAAAAATGCAGAACTCTTAAGTAATCTAAAATGTAAACAGTTAAGTGATTTTCAATCATACAAAACCACTTTTCTCACACGATTAATGTTACGTGAAGATTCCAACCAAGCTTTTTGGAAAGAAAAATTCTTAGCTGGTTTACCTTATTTTTTAGGGGAAAGAGTTAGGAATTATATAAATAAAACAACAACGATGGTAATCCAATGTCCATTAGTAAATTAACTTATGTATAGTAAATTAACTTATGGTCAATTAATTAGTATAATTCACAAAGAAGGATTGCAAATTTGCCAAGATTTAAAACTTCAAAGAACTTTAAAATATGAATTGAAAAAGACTAAACAAGAATTAGGAAGTTTTTGCAAACAATTTGATTATGGTATAACATCAACACAACAATGTAGTGGTCAATGTTCTAAACCTTCAAGCCTTAAAAAACATTATAAAAAGCATTATAAGTCTAAACCAAGTAAAGATAAATATTATCAAAAAGAAAAGTCTAAACATTACAAAAAATCTAAAAGAAACAAACCATATAAAACTTCCACTAAAACTTCATATAAGGATTTAACTTGTTTTAAATGTGGTAAGAAAGGACACACATCTAAATTTTGTAAATTTAATAATAATATGAATTACAGTTAGATGAAGAAATTGTAAATTAAAATTTATGAATTGTATCTTAATTCTGAACATCAGAATTGAGGACAAGAGAGAGTGATTATCAAATTGATGAACTCGGTTCAGAACAACCAGTTCCTCAATAAATCAATATAATATGTTATAAAGTATCAAAGTACACTCTTAGAAGTAGTAAATGGTGAATTATATTACAGATAATTAAAGATCAAAGTACACTCTTAGAAGTAGTAAATGGTATAACAGATAATGATATTAAAAGTCAACTTCTTAAAAAATTAATTAAAAGTTTTGAAGAAAATAAAGAAGTAAAAAATATAACTCCTAAAATCCAAACTAATACTTATGATCTCACTACTATCTTAAATAAAAATAAAAAGGTAGACATAGATATTTCACTTAAAAATTTATATAAAGAAATCAAAATCTTAAAAAATGAAATAAAAGAATTAAAAAATCAGGCACAGCTAAATGCAACAAGAATAAAACATTTAGAAACCCAGTTAGTATCTAGTTCCTCTTCGGAAGATCTAGGTGATGAACTAAAAGATGAAATAAATGAATTAAATGAAGAAGAAGAAATAAACCCAAATTTTCTCTTTCTTTTACAGGAAATAACATCACGAAAATATTTGGTAAAAATAACTCTTAAAATATCAAATGATTTTATTATAGATGGCATAGCCTTATTTGATACAGGTGCAGATTTAAATTGTATAAATTCTGACATAGTACCTAGAAGATATTGGTCGGAAACTAAAGAAAGATTATCTACAGCAAATAAATCGAAATTAGAAATTGTAGGTAAAATTGATGCAGATATTGTAAATAATGACTTAGAAATTAAAACCATTTTTCTGCTTTCTCCACAAATAAATTATATGGTAATATTAGGAACGCCATTTATAAACTTAATAACACCATATTCAGTAAAAGAAGATTGCATTAAATTTAAAATAAACAATAGTAAAGCTAGGTTAGAATTCACTGAAAAACCTAGGCGGAAAAACTTAAATTTACTTAAAGCTCATTCCATAAAAACCTTAGAAATTAATTCTTTGTTACAATCTAAGGAAAAAGATTTAAAAGATTTAGAAAACAATGCATATTTAAGAAGAATTAAAACACAATTAAACACTGAAGAGATTCAGAATAAAATAAAAGATTTAAACGAATTTATGGAAAATAGACTATGTGCGGACCACCCCAATGCATTTTGGGCCCGTAAACAGCATATAGTAGATTTACCATATGAAAAAGACTTTGATGAAAAGTCTATTACAACTAAAGTCAGGCCCATTCAAATGAGCCCTGAACTTATAGAACATTGTAAAAAAGAAATTAAAGATTTAGAGGATAAAAAATTGATTAGAAAATCTAGAAGTCCTTGGTCTTGTGTCTTGTGAAAATCTAGAAGTCCTTGGTCTTGTGCAGCTTTTTATGTCAATAAAAATGCTGAAATAGAAAGAGGAGTACCTAGACTAGTGATTAATTATAAACCACTAAACACTGCATTAAAATGGATAAGATATCCAATTCCTAATAAAAAGGATTTGTTAAAAAAGTTATACAATGCAAATATATTTAGTAAGTTTGATATGAAATCTGGCTATTGGCAAATCCAGATTCATCCTAGAGATAGATATAAAACGGCATTCACAGTTCCTTTTGGGTAGTATGAATGGAATGTGATGCCCTTTGGCTTAAAAAATGCACCTTCAGAATTTCAGAGGATAATGAATGACATATTCAATTCTTACTCTCAATTCTGTATTGTGTATATTGATGATGTTTTAATTTTTAGTCAAACATTAGAAGATCATTTTAAACATTTAAAAACATTTTGCATGATTATTGAACAAAATGGATTAGCACTTAGTAAAACTAAGATGGACTTATTTAAAACAAAAGTTAGATTTTTAGGTCATTATATAGAACAGGGAATTATCCAGCCCATAGAAAGAGCCCTGATTTTTGGGTCTAAGTTTCCTGATGAACTAACTAATAAAACCCAACTCCAACGTTTTCTTGGATGTTTAAACTATGTTATAGATTTTTATCCAGATTTTTACCCAAACCTAAATTGTATGATTAAGCCCTTACATGATAGGCTTAAGAAAAATGTTGGCCCATGGACAGCCCAACATACACAGTTAGTAAAACAGATAAAGGCTTTAGTAACAGAAATCCCATATCTTTATATCCCTAATCCAACAGCATTTAAAATAGTTGAAACAGATGCTTCAAATATTGGATACGGTGGTGTCTTAAAACAAGTACTTAATGGTAAAGAACGTATAATTCAGTATACATCTGGTCATTGGAACACAACTCAATTAAATTACTCTACTATTAAAAAGGAGATATTAAGTATAGTAATTAGTAATTTTTATCATAAAATTTCAATGCTGATTTATAATATCCAAAAATTTTTACTTAGAATGATTGTTTAAAATCTGCAAAAGAGTTTGCAAAAAGATGTTAAAAACCTAAAAACCTTGCTTCTAAGCAAATCTTTGCTAGATGGCAAGCAGTTCTTAGTATATTTGAATTTGATATTGAATTTATTAAAGGTAATAATAATAATATTCCACACTTTCTAACTAGAGAATTCTTACAGAACGATGGGAAAGAAGAAGGATAAGGGGAAGAAACCCTTAAATGAACCCGATTCTCCCACTAAAGCTCTTTCTGAGCATTCCGAAGACCTTTGTAAAACCCTTACCAATAAACCAGACCCTACTAAAAACCTTCAACAATGGATTGAAGAACTTAGTAAATCTCCAGAAATTGTAAAGGCGCTTCAAAGTATAGCATCCTCTTCCACAAAGGACCCAGGTATGAGTTCTCAACCTAAAGCGATCGTATCCGCGATCGTATCCGCTCATGATACGGCTACTCCGTCTCAAACGGTAGACGGTAAAGAGTTATCAAACCCGTTAAAGGCTGTGGCTTTGCCAAAAAGCCAAATATCATTTACTTCCAGTATACATAAATGGTTCGTAAAAAATGTATATGATTATGAAATTGAAGTTGAGGATGGGTATACTGACATCAATCCTTGGCAAGTTATTCACAAATATTATCCTAAGCATTGGTATTTTGTGCCAACGGACCCTTCAAAACCTCAGGAATACTACCATAGTATTTTAGTAGATACTGGTTCAGTATAGAAACAGGATCTGTAAAAATTAAACATACTTTTGATAAAAATAAAACTATTTCTTATTCTTCTTTACAAATAAAACGCGTCATCCACCCTAAGGATTGGCCGTATCTTCTTTATCTACTCCCGTAAGATTTAAAACCTTATATAAACACTGTATGATTTATAATTATTTTGATTATAAAGATGCGTGGGATAAAGTTTTTAGTATTCAAAATCCAACTACTACGCATTCTTGGTTAATATATTTTGATCAAAGTATACGGACTGATTTAAAAATACCAAATTAGTTTAAAAGATTGTGGCAATTTAAAGGTATTTCTGAGGAAATTATTCCTCCGAATATCATTTCTTTATACCAGTACTTTAAAGCCCATTATAAACCTAAACCTGAAGAAGTTCATATTCCCTCTCTTATGTACTATTGTATAATGTATTGTTATAGGTATGACCTTCTTACACACCCAGGTATCTAGGGGAAAATAATTATTTACCAAGTTTGTTGACATCAGCATGCTTGCCTGGTTACTCAAATTCCAAATGATTAATAAAATGTCACAAGATAAAATAGGTGGGGCATCAAGTGCAAAAATCTTCCCATTACCCTATATCTGAAATCATGAAGATCTATGTAAATAATGGGCACAGCGTCTATCTATCCCTCTAAAATTATTAACTTATGCGTAAAACAACATTGCTCCATACCAGAAAAAACCCTGAATGTTTAGGGAGTATTCCAAAATGAGCGGTGAAGTGCCAAGCCAGTTAGCTAGTGCAGCACCCTACTCATGGAAACTATTAAATACCTGATCTGTAGAGAAGCATGTCTCCTCACAAGTTATGAGCATCTACCATTCACAATCCACAGATCAGAACACTTCATCCTAGCTAATCTTTCATAGCAGATTCCCTTCTCAAGATTCAAGATACCACGACCAAGATTCCTGTCATAAGCAAGGATAAAATCAATCAGTCGTCCTCGGATACCTCCAACCACTCTATTCGAAGATACTCATGATATCTCGTTAAAAATCAAATATGATAAGCTAAGCAAAAGAAGAAAAGAAAATTAATATAAATATATATATATATATAAAATCGAAGAGACAAGATTAAAAAGAAAAAGTAAGCAAAGGATAAATCGGTATATCTCACTCTTGGTCATCAAGACGCACATATAAACAAGGGCAGATGTGGGAACCTATAATTACACCAATCACCACCACTAAAAGGCAATATAACTCACTAGTGTCTTTACAGAAAAGCAAAGATGCATATTCGAACAGTAAACAGTCAAGACTTCGAAGTCCCCTAATTCAGATGGCAGACAAAATTCCACGTCAATCTCTACTATATATACAAGGTCTAAACACGTAGTTAAACCACTTAAGGTAGGTGTACGGAGACCAAGATGAACCCATTATTCAGACAATAATTATGAATAGGATGAAGATTCTGCTGTATGATTATACCTATTCCTCTTGTGAAGGCACGGAGAACTAACTTAGGAGTTCTCTACTTGGTAACCACTCAACTCACCCACGCATCTCCTTTCTCTTTCGTCAATTCTCTATAGGATTTCCATATTTCTGATATATACTAAGCAGTAACTTCGTAACTGATAAATGTAATGTTTTCTCAAGAAATGGATGTATAATTAAAATAAAATTGTTTCGTGTTTATATAACCTTAATATAAACTGTCTATCTCTCTATATCTCGTTACGGCACCTTTCTTCTTTCTCGCCTCCACACTCACTGACTAGTTCTTGGTATCCCAGCTAAGGTTGCAGGACCCTCAACTCCTTAATCTAAAATCACAAAAATCAATTTAGAATTTGTGAGCTATGACTATGGATAATTATATTAATTATTAAATTTGTTTCGATTGTGGTTGATTATAAGAATGCCCTGATGGGATCGAGCAAGTCCTAGTCTGCATCTCTCCACATCTATCAAATTTGTTTGCAGTTTTTATAAAATTGGAACTATCATAATATATCATAAGTATGAGCCATAACCTCAATTTGTATATAGTAGTAACTATACATATAATAGAGATATAGTAATATATATATAATATATATATATATTAAGTAATATATAAGTATTGTGGGCTTTATTGCTCTTTTATCTAATTGGAGAGGAAGGGATTTTAGATTTCAAGAGAGAAAAAACGAAGTTATAAGATAAAATTAAAAAACAATCTTGTGAGTGACTTGTATCTTGTGCATCAGAGATTAAGAAGCACAATATGACAAACCTGACGTATTTATATATCTCTCTTATGTATACAAGTCTTAAATCAGTTGTTCGTAAAAAGACGAATTAAAAAAAATAATATAGAGAACCTTTAAAAAAAATATTGTGGGGCTTTATTGCTCTTTTATCTTAATTGGGAGAGATTCTAGATTTCAAAGAGAAAATGGAGTAAAAAAAAAAAATCTTGTGTGGCTTTTATTGCATTCAATATTAAGAAGCACAATTATTTGACAATAACCGAGTTATATGCCGCATTAAAAGTAAATCAGTTTCGTAAAAAGTAAATTAAAAAAAAAAAAGGAAACCTTTAAACAAAAATAAAAAATGAAAAAATTTGGCATTTACTATTAAAAAAAAGTAAAGAATTAAAATTAGCTAAATGAATATAAAAAAAGGTAGACAAAAATTTATGCCTAATATTAAAACCACAAATAATGACACAAATTATTAGCTAATTTATTATCCTAAAATTATATCTAAAATTTATTTTTTACAAAATAATAACAAAAGAATTGTACACCACTCATCTTCTAATAACATAAAACCATAAAAAGAAAAAATAATGACTAATTATTATTACACTCATTAAAAAAAATTTATTTGAATGTGTTCAAAACTTTTCATTTACCATGATAACTTTTAAACTCTTCGTTTACCATAATAAAATTCTAACAAACAAAACAACAAATTATTAATTAAACATACATTTATTAACAAAAAATAAAATAATCTATTGTTATATGCTGCTATTTAAAAAAAAAAAAAAACCCCAATCTGCAGAGTTGTAGCTTAGTTAACATAACAAAGTAATCCAAATTAATCACCAATAATATGACAAAAACCCTTAGCCACTCCATTATGTATTTATAGTTAGAAATTGGGGTGAATAATACCATTTAACCTTTCTTTTTAGTTTCTTTTTAATTTATGGATCTATTATATTTCTATTTTTAAATCATTTTATGTGTTTTAAGTTTGAAAGACATCGGACATTATCAAGAAAAATGATTTTATATTTCAATAAAAAAATGAAACTTAATTGATTTCAGAGATGACTGAATTCACTATCAACTTAAGCAAAGAAATCCCTACAATTCAATTAATAGATGTTTATACTTTGATGGCTATGATTTTGCAATATAACATGTCATATTCATATTTACAAAATTATATACCTTCTATATTTAATAGAAAATTTCTTATACTTTAAAGAAACCTAAGCTACACATGATCATAGGTAAATCTTAGCTAAAAAAAATACTCAATATGTGTTGTGAACTATACAATAAACTAATGTTAGAATTATCTTCTTAATTTTTTCTTTTTTAAAACTCACACATTTCTTAGAAGGTACAATATCATTTTCTACATTTTGTATTTTTAAAATTTTACTAAAAACATATATCTTACGATTTAAATAAAAAAATATTTTTTGTACAACCGCACGAAGTGCAAGAGATCGCTTAGTATATATATAAAAGAGAATCAATGGGTCTTCTCTAACGTTAAGGTGATGCTTCCTTTAAAAAGTAAGATTGTATAGATTTTGAGCATTTGCTTCTATCTTATAAAAATTTAACACAACCTTTCTCCTTTTTACTTTATGATTCCTACTCATCTATGTCTCTTTGTTCCCCCCTCTTAAATAAAGCCAAACAAATATATTATTCCCTCTTCCATAATAAAATTGAGCCGCATCAAAAATAAAAACTCATTTCTTCTTTTTGCTCATACGATTGATCTCCCTTCTCCTTCTTTCTTGCTGTTGCATTGCCATCCGGCCGACTAACGTCCAAGGCTGTGTTTCTTTATCCTCTAGGTTCGACAGTAGAGAGAGAGAGAGAGAGAGAGAGAGAGAGAGAGAGAGAGAGAGAGAGAGAGAGAGAAGAGAGAGAGAGAAGAGAGAGAGAGAAGAGAGAGAGAGAGAGAGAGAGAGAGAGAGAGAGAGGTGGAAGTGGAGCGATGATTTTCGACCATGCCGAGTCATTTCTGGCAATTTCAATCAATAAGGTGAACTTTAATAATCTATTTATTGGTCCAACGGTCTATTACTTTCTATGTAGTCTTTGTTCTAATATTATTCTTGCAATGTAATGTGTTTCATTTTACAATTATTACTGCAATGCTTCTTCCAAAGTCAAAAAAGGAAAGAGGGTTGATGTGCAAAAGTTGTTTGGATATACAGAACTGTTAACACTTGAAGCTTTCTGATGGTTTGGTAGGAGATATTATTTGTTTAATTTTCTATTGATTAGGTGAAGTCTCGCAATGAATTAGATCTGGATCATGAATAATCATAATTTAGGAACTTAATGCAAGCTATTTTATCAAGACATAATCTACTTCTCTTTCTTTTTTTTCAATTTAATTTTTGGAACCCTTGGCCATATCACTAGATGGGGACTATGTCTCCATAACTCTAAGAAGGTTTTAGCGTACAAATGAATGATGCTTTAACTGATAATTAAATTATCATTTTTTATTTCTCTAACAGTTTAGCTATTGACTGCCTTGGAATAGATCCAAGTTCACAATTCTTCACTCTGCTAAAATGGATGAAGTTGTTATTGGAAGCGTGATCATCTCAGACTACTTTTGGTATGTTTGAAGCATTTTAATTTGTAATTATTATTTCAGACACTTGCATAATCATTTTTGGAATAATTTTAAAATTGCCACAATTCTCCTTAGGGCATTTTGTGTTGTATGGACAACTCCATTAGTAGCCACTTTGGGAATGTCACTCACCATCCCTCGAGTTATGCTGATTCATGGTCCTTATTGTTCAACTATTTACATTTTTAGCTTTGCTATTCCTATTAAATGCTGCCTGATCTTAGGAAGTATCTGCACAGATGCATAGCAATGAGTTCAGCCTCATAATTCATGTTTAATGCTGCCTTTCTAAACTAATTGGTTTATATTTTTTATTGTGGTTGCAATATTTGGAGCTATGGAACATAGCTGCGAATAAGAGTATAATGATTCCAGCTTATGGGAATATAATCCCAGCCTTGGCACAGTCCCCCATTATTGGAATGGTAGCTTCTGCAAGTCATGGGAGCTCTGTTAAGCTATTGAAATAGAAGTCATTAGCTTTGCAGAAATCTGTGAAGCAAGCAATGACATGTGGGTTAGTCGGTACGCAATATCTTTTTTAATCCTACATAAATGTAGTAATTGCTAAATGCGTAATTTGTAGTGCACTTTTTATGATTCTATTTGGTTGAAGGTTTTGAGAATCAAGAAGCAGGTGGAGCAGTTTGTTTGGCAGAACATTTGATAGTAGGACTCCTAATTGGCAATAGATCATGTGTACAGGAATCCAATTCTGATATATATTGTTTGAACTTTTTTTTTTTTGTTTTAATTAATTGCTTTATATAGTATTACTTTTATTTTAGAGTCTTAAATTGTTTTGGCCTGCATGCTAGATACGCGTACCAATAAAAAATGCTTTAAAAGTAAACTTCTAAGATAAATGAACAATCAAGTTTTCTCTATCATCTTCATGATTTGATTTCTCATTCTCTCAATTTATATATATTTCATACAATAAAAAATTACAGAATAAAATAGGGTGAAAAAATAAATAAAAAACATATAATATAGAATAAAAAATAATACTCAGTTCATTTTTCAATATAAGAAGTATTCCTCATCCATGTTATTTGCATAAAATCTACATGATAAATAACTTAAATGATCATGTGTAAAAAATAACAAAAAAAGAAATGCAATAGTAAAATATTTGACCAATTGATTAAAATTTTCAAATGCTGGGAGAATAAAATCATTAATTACGTTTAAAAATAAACCCTTGCCAATCTTCCTTCAAAAAGTTTTTTTATACATAAACACAATAATCATTTAGTTAAAATTATTTGAATAAACAAAATTATGTCTAAAATTTATTTGTTACAAAATAATAACAAAAAAATATTAGACCACTCATCTTCTAATAACATACATAGTAGCAAAAATAAATAATGATTAATTATTATTGCACTCATTAAAAAAATTAATTTGAACGTTTCAAAACTTTTTATTTACCATGATAACTTTAACCAAACTCTTCATTTACCAGAATAAAATTCTAATAAATAAAACAACAAATAAATAATTAAATATACATTTATTAACAAAAAAAAAGCAAAATAATCTATTGTTAAATGCAACTATTCTCTATAAAAAGTCCCACTCTGCAGAGTTGTAGCTTAATTATTATAATAAAGTGATCCTAATCAATCATTAATGACATTAGAAAGAGATACATACACCAAATAACGAGAAAAATCACTGATCATGAAAACTAAAAAGGATCGTTTCATGCATCATTTTACATTTTGATCCACCAATATTAAATTTAAAAAAAAAAAAAAAAAAAAAACGAGAAAAATCACTGAATCATGTCGAAACTAAAAAGGATCGTTTCATGCAATCATTTACATTTTGATCCACAATAATTAAATTTAAAAAAAAATTTAAAAAAAAAAAAAAAAAAAAAATCATAAACGTAAACATTTCAGACTTGATGAGATAAAAAGCGATTAAACGTTGCAACCCAAAAGCCACCCTTCAATTGCAGCCACCAATTTCATTTTTTTTAAACCCAAAAATCCAATTAGAAGTTCATGAAGTTCAGATTTGGTAGTAACTTCTCTTTTTGCTTCTTTTTAATTTATGGATCTATTATATTTCTATTTTTAATTCATTTTGTGTGTTTTATGTGCGATTTTTTTTTTTGTCAGCAATCAAATCATTTTTATTAGATAATAATAATAAAAATGAAAAAACTTACCAAATCCGAGCCAAACTAAACCTAAGCCAGTAAGCTTTCCCTAATACACCCAAAGAACCTAATGCTCAGAATTGATAAGAAAAACTTATACATAGTGAAAACTAGAGAACCTCTCTTAAGGTAAGAGATAAAAACTAGAAGAGAGCAAAACAAAAGTATAAAATCTCTAGAATATTTTAGGTACGACGACCAACATTGTCAAGAAATATGATTTTAGAGGCTGCTTTTAATAAAAAAAAATTAAACTTAATTCATTCCAGAGATGACTATGAATTCATTATTAACTTAAGCAAAAAAATTCCTGTAATTAATTAGTACATGTTCATGCTTTGATGGTTGACTTTGAAATATAACAGGACATACTCATATGAACAAAGTTATATACTTTCTTCTATTTTTAATAGAAAATTTTAGCATCTGCTTATACTTTAAGAAACCTTAAGCTACACGAGATCATAGGTACATAAATCTTAACTAAAAAATTCTCAATATGTATTGTGAACTATACAATAAATTAACGTTCGAATTATCTTCTTAACTTTTTCTTTTGTAAAACTCACACATTTTTTAAAAGTGCAATACCATTCTCTATATTTTGATTTCTTAAATTTTACTGAAAACGCATATCTTACGATTCAAATAAAAAAATTTTTTAATACAGTTACGCAAAGCGCAGGTGATCGCCTAGTATATGTATATATAAAGGAGAACTATTAAGTTTTTGCAAGTGTTGATGTGATACCTTCTTAAGAGAGAGACTCTAATATTTTAGCTTTTGCCTTTATCTTGCTTGAGATATATTTCTTTTCTTAATCACTTTTTTCTCTCTCCCATTTATTATTCAATGATGATTTGCTCTTCATTTTTATTAATTTCAACATTCAATCATGGCATTTGAAGAAATTTAATTGTTTTTTGCTACATTTTTATGAGTTTTGAAATAAAATTTAAAAACAAAAGTTCCATTACTTAAAATCAAACCAAAGCAAATTAGCAACTTGAATCAAAATAAAATGAACAAAACTAATTGATTTTGTAATTCAATTTTCTAATATATGCTTAACCTTGCTTGTATTTAATGTACTATGCAATTTTTTTTTATTCTTATATACATTTAAATTTTTTTTAATTTTATATAAGAATAAGAAATTCTACAAAAAGAACCTCAAAATATCAACGTATTCTAACTATATTACCTAAATCATGATAGGATAAAAGCTTGCATTTTAAATTAACAAGAATGCAGTTATAACATAATCTAACCATTCAATTTGCTAAGTGCATGTAACATCTGATTTATGCATATTTGAAATAATCCAAATTTTTATTTTCAAAGATTTTCATTTAAACTTAATAAACCGACACACCAGAAAATTTACTTAATTAGTTAAATGCAAATTAATAATTTGTTCAGTGATAAACCTAATCGAAAACCAATTGAAAAAAAAATCGAGATTTGGGCTGAATCGAACCGGAATCGAACCGAATCAGCCCAAACCATCTAGAACCTCTTCTTTCCTTTATCTTTAACGCTCAACTCACCTCACTCCCCAAGCCTTGCGCCTCCCGACCACCCACGCAGCACCACCGACATTGCCACAGCTCCACCTCCTCCTCCTCTTTCTTTCTTTTTCCTTCTTTCTTCTTTCTTCTCCCTGCGCCTGCGTCTGTGTCCGCTTCTGCATCTGTGACTGGCGAAGCTCCAAGCAGCAGCGGCGACACCAGCTAGATCGGACCTCCTCGCGCGCCACCTTGCTGCAGCTCGACGTCGCAGCAGCTCCGCCAGTGACTCTGCTCCATCCTCGACCAGGTAGCGCAGTCCCAGTCGTCCTCCAGCCCAATACGCCACTACCAACCCTCTGCCGCCACGCCATAGTCGATCTCCTCCCTCTTTCGCGCCAGTTCCAGGTGGTCCAGCCACTCCAGCCCGACTCCGGCCACCCGCTTGCGGTCCCAGTGCGCGATCCGGCACGCGTAAATCTCGATCTAGCGAAATCCGACAAGAAAAATTATTTTTGGGGTATAAATCAATTTTTGCTGATTCTCAGAATTTATTTTAGTAATTTTGGGTTAACTAATTTAAATTAAAATTAGGTATTGAATTATTGATTAATTAAAATTACTTGATTAATTAAAATTAAATAAATTATTAGGAAATATTCTCAGAATTTATTTTAGTAATTTTGGGTTAACTAATTTAAATTAAAATTAGGTATTGAATTATTGATTAATTAAAATTACTTGATTAATTAAAATTAAATAAATTATTAGGAAATTATGATTTGTGGAATTAAATAAAAATTAATAAGATATTGTTGATACGGAGAATATGGAGGATGGGAATAAATGACTTGGTCGATTGCTGATAGATGGGCTGTGAGAACCTGAAAATAATTGAATGACTTGATTGGTGGATAGTTAATTTTTAAGGAATAGTTAATTTTTAAGGAAAGTGTTGTCGAAATTTCGGTAGAAATTAAATTTTTTATAGAAATTAAATATGTAGGTAAATTATTAGAACATCTAATAAATATTTTATATGATATAATTCTTTTTCGGTGTCATTCTTAAATTTCTTAGATTATCCGGGTCCATTTATTGTTCCATCCGGTCAGAATCAGAGTTAGAGATTCAGTTCCTACCACTGTGAGTAATAATAAATAATACATATCAGTACTGCATTGACATAATATTTATTTTATAAATATTATATATTTATATACTATTTATTTATATTATTATATACTATTACTATATTATTATTATTATGCGAATCTTATAAATATATTATGTAACTATCACGTATAATTATATTTTTATGATTGTGCATTGAAGTGGATTTGGCATAATATGTTGATTGAATTGTTTGATTAATTGTACTGTGAATATGCTGTGCTTTGTTTGTGTGGAATTAGGATAAAGTGGGTGGTTACCAGGGATTTGCAAGGACGGTCTATGTGATATGGATCTTGAATGAAATTATGGAATTATGGAATTTGATCGTCGGCCGGGTATGGGAGATCGGCGCCCCCGTGTGCATCTGATTACATTATATGCATAATATGGAAAAAGAAAAGAGAGATTGGAAAAATAATGAGAGAGCTGGTCAAGTGAGGATTAGACTAGTCGGGTAGGTATGAGGATCGGCTCCCTGGTGCACACGTTTGAGAGGAAGGGCTATGTGAGAGGACGGCTTGTTGGGGTTTCAGGTGGCGCCACTGACTAATTTCCACTTGCTTGATTATTTGAAGGTGATATTATTTGTGGGTGCTAATACTGGGCCATATGATTGACTGGTTGTGTGATCATTCTGATTGACTGGTTGTGTGATCATTCAGTATGTTAGAGTGCATTTCGCGTGAATGTCTGTGGTGTGTATTATTTATTATTATTCACTGAGTTGCAAAACTCATCCCTCTATCTATCCCAACTTCTCAGGTAGTGGGAAGCTGCTGATTTGATTGGAGCTCTGCAATCTTTCTCGCAGAGCCACAAAAGTAAATTCATCAATGTTATTAATAGTTCAATTGTATTATCAAATGTATAAACTATTCCACCTTTGAAATATTTGTTGAACTCCGCAGTTGTAGGATTTATGGATTTACGTATTTTAATTGGGCCCCAATGGACGTATTATTTTAGAAATGATATAATTGTTTACTTAAGAGAATATAAACCGGTAACCGGTAGCCCTATTACAAATGTGGTGTATATAATTAGGCCCCTAATTACAATTTTATTCGAGAATTGAGAATTGGGGCCCGAGATGGTACTGTAATATTATATATAATATAAATATATATATATGACGCTTACTGTTTCCCTATATATATATATATATATATATATATGAGCTTACTGTTCCCTATAACTTGTGTGATATTCGTAAATGGAAAGTTTAAGGCTTACTACGGGCCTCGGAGGCTTTAAACTTACTTGGGTTCTAGTGTCGGTCCGGCTCACGGAAATGAGTCGTGAAAAAGATGGTATCAGAGCATAAGTTTATAAGTCTAGAAATGACTGTGAAGTTATTTCTGTCACGTCTTGATATAGTTTTACCTTGCCTCTTAAATTCCAACGTGATCATTTTTAGAGTCATAACTTCTGAATTAGGCTAAAAATATAATTGATATTAATGGGATAGGACTTGTTATGTTTTGATAAATTTTGTTTTATACTTTGAATCTCAGCATGGTGAATACTAGGAGAAAAGCATCCGAAAATACGGAGCGAGAGGCTCCAGATGAGGCCTCTTACGGGCATCTAGTTCCCGGTAGACGAAGAAGGGGTAGACCTGCAAGAAATGAAATTAATCAAGATGAAGGGGTGCAGGAGAATGTAAATGAGGAATTTGCAGCTGGAAATTCCCCTGGAGTAGATATATTAATGACCGGACTTCAGCAAGCTATAACGGCTATGAACAACATGTTGATACAACAACAGTAGTTCTTTCAAGCTCAGCAGCAGCCGTAGCAAATGCGACCACCCATGCTGGATCTAGCAGTGCAACCATTTCAGCCGGCTCCACCTCCTAATTTTCCGAGGGTCGCTAATGACAATCTTTATGCAATCTTTATGACAGATTCATCCGTTACAAACCACCCAAGTTTACAGGCTCTGAAGATGCTCATTTTTGGCCAGAATTAGGGAGTTCTGCGTTGAGTTGGGTTGTGATAACGAGAGGTGCATCATATTTGCCGGCCGTAGATTGGAGGGTGTGGCTGAAATGTGGTTCAAAGATTATGTCTTGCCTTTTGTTAATGGGATGATTTGGCAATAATTTTCTTCTCTCTGTATGAACCGCTTCGTACTAGAGGGAACTAGGAGGGCTAAAATGAGGGAATTTGAGTCCTTGGTACAGGGAAATTTATCTGTGGATGAGTATGCTACTAGGTTCATAGAATTGAGCAGGTATGCTCCGGGGTCTATACCTGACGAGGGCACAAAAATATACAGGTTTATCAACGGGTTGAACGCAGTATATACTACTCTGTTTCAGTAGAGGGGGCAAGATTTTAGTGCCGTGGTAGACTCAACCTGGCAGATGGAGACTAAATATATTTCTGATGGAGTTATTTCAGACAGAAGGGGTAATAGAACTGTAGCTCCACTTGGGACTGTAGGTGTGCCAAGGATGAGTGGATCATTCGTCATGGGTACACAGTCTTCAAGTTCTCAGCTCCAAGGAAGGGGAAATTTTGGTAGAAGGAAAGAGAAAAAGAGATTGTGGCCGAGAAAGAGTACTAATACAGGTGGTTCCAGTAGTGGTTACAGTTCGGGTAGTAGCAGACCTAGTGTAACTGCTTGTCACAGATGTGGTAAAGTCCATAAAGGAGGGTGTAATTTTGATGTTAACGTCTGCTTTAAATGTCACCAGACTGGACATTACGTTAGAGACTGCCCACTTCCTCAGCCACGATATGTGCCACCCCAGTCTTCTATGGGTAGCGTGTCCAGACCCCCTTTTTCGTGCGTGTCCACGACCACCCTTTTTATGTCACCAGACTGGACATTACGTTAGAGACTGCCCACTTCCTCAGCCACGATATGTGCCACCCCAGTCTTCTATGGGTAGCGTGTCCAGACCCCCTTTTTCTACACCATCTGCATCAGGTACCAGATTTGTAGGCCAGTAGGACCGTGGTTCTGTTAGTAGAGGTCGAGGTCAGAGTTTTGGACAAAATTCACTAGCCGCAGGAGCACAACCTCGACTTTTTCACTTGACTCAGGGAGATGCTCAGGCATCTAACGCTATGGTGCCAAGTATTCTCATTATATGTTCTTTTGAAGCACGAGTATTATTTGATCCTGATGCCACCCATTCATTTGCATCTCCTAGGTTTGCTATGAAAATAGACATAATGCCTGATTAGTTGGATTTTCCCTTGTTAATATCTACGCCTTTAAGTGAACCCGTTTACACTAATACAGTCATTTTAAACTGCCCTATTGTTCTTGAAGGCGTAGACTTACCTGCGAATTTAATTATTTTGGATGTGATAGACTTTGATGTTATTCTGGGTATGGATTGGTTATCAAAGTATGATGCAGAGGTTCACTGTAAAAAGAAGGAAATTGTTTTTAACCTACTAGATGGCAAGAAACTTATATATAGGGTGGATAAGAAAATAGCTCCTTACAAATTGATTTCTGCAATAAGCGCTAGAAAGATGTTGGGAAAAAGCTATCAAGGGTATTTAGCACTGGTAAAGGATACTATGATAGGAACCCGTAAAGTTGAAGAGATGCTGATCGTAAATGAGTTCTTGGATGTGTTTCCAGAGGAATTACCTGGTCTTCCTCCAGATCAAGAAATTGAATTCTGCATCGATCTAGTTCCCGGCACAGAGCCTATATCTATGCCACCGTATAGAATGGCACGAGCAGAATTAAAAGAGCTGAAGGAGCAATTGCAGAAATTGTTAGACAAGGGTATCATCAGACCAAGCACTTCACCTTGGGGTGCTCCGGTCCTTTTTGTGAAGAAGAAAGACGGTTCGCTTCGCCTATGTATTGATTATAGGCAGTTGAACTCGATTATAGGCAGTTGAACAAGGTGACTGTGAAAAACAAGTATCCACTTCCTAGGATTGATGATCTATTCGATCAATTGCAAGGGGCTACCTGTTTCTCAAAGATTGACCTTAGATTTGGTTATCATCAACTGAAGATCAGAGAACAAGATGTTCCTAAAACGGCTTTTAGAACTAGATACGGTCATTATAGTTCCTTGTTATGTCCTTTGGACTGACCAATGCCCCAGCAGCATTTATGGATCTGATGAATCGTGTGCTCTGAAACCAAGTTTGTAACATCCCAGGCCTACTGAGATATTATCCGCTTTGGGCCCCAGGCCCGCACGGTTTTGTTCCTGGGCTAGGGAACCACCTCCTAGCCCAAAACGTGTCTCAGTAGCTCAAGGCCTGCCACACCTTATGTACATCACTTCCACCTTGCGCTTAGCCGATGTGGGATTCACCTAAGGTGTCACATACACCCCCCCTTAAGGGACTCAGCGTCCTTGTTGAGTTTTGCCCCACCACTAGCCATAGGGACAAGGCTTGGCTCTGATACCAAATTTTTAACATCCCAGGCCTATTGAGATATTGTCCGCTTTGGGCCCCAAGCCTGCACGGTTTTGTTCCTGGGCCAGGGAACGACCTCCCAACTCAAAATGCGTCTCTGTCTCAAATTTAAATCCCTCTGATCAAAAACATACTTCAAACTTTTATGATCAGTAAATATCTCACAAGATACTCCATATAAGTAGTGCCTCCATATCTTCAATGCAAAAATGATTGCTGTCATTTCCAAATCGTGAGTGGGATAATTCTGCTCATGCTTTTCCAACTGTCTGGAAGCATACACAATAACTCGACCATGCTGCATCAAGACATAACCCAACCCCACTCTGGATGCATCACAAAACTCTACATACCCTTCATTGCCTGATGGTAAGGCTAACATTGGGCCGGTGGTCAAGCACTGTTTGAGCTTCTGAAAGCTTGCTTCACAGAAATCGGACCATATGAATTTGGCATTCTTCTGGGTAGGTTTTGTTAATGGAGCTGCTATTTTAGAAAAATCTTATACAAAATGACGGTAATAGCCGGCTAAATCTAGAAAACTACGAATTTCTGTGACCGTAGTTTGTCTAGGCTAGTTGATAACTGCCTGAATTTTCTTGGGATCAACCGCCGTGATTCTATCCTTAAACACCACATGACCTAAGAAATTTACATTTTTTAACCAGAATTCACATTTGGAAAATTTGGCATATAATCGATGCTCTCTCAGCGTTTGCAACGCAATTCTCAGATGTTGTATGTGTTCTGCTTCCGTTCTAGAGTAAACTAGAATATCATCTATGAACACGATCACGAACTGCTCTAAGTACGGCTTGAACACACGATTCATCAGATCCATAAATGCTGCTGGGGCATTAGTGATGTAACAGCCCAGCCCATGGTAGATATTGTCCGCTTTGGGTGCCAAACCTGGCCCGAACCCTCACAGTTTTGTTTTTGGGCCAGGGAAAACCTCCGCTCTGCCAGCCCAAAACGCGTCTACCATGTTCAAGGTTGCCACCCTTTATGTATAGGACTTCCACCTTTATATAGGATCTTATGACTATGACTTAATTTGAATTAGGGCGCGAATACTTGGGCATAGTAGTGTAATGAAACCAGCCCAGTGTATCTCCCTCACTCTCCCCTATTGAAATTAATTGAGTTTATTAGAATTTATATTTTTAGGAGTTAAAACACGCTATTGGGTTGCAATTCAAAACTTAGCATGGAGCTCGACCTCACAGTTTTGTATTTTGGGCCAGGCTAGAAGAAATCATTTGTACCCCGCTTCATATAAGCCCAGCCCACTAAAAAACGCGTGATCAATTGTGTGTTTACTCACTCTCATTGTTTCTTATAAGTAGTATTGTACTCACACTCCTGTCCCATTATATGTGAGTGAGGACTTGCCACCTGTCCGGTATGTGCTGTAAAAAATAGACCGATAAAGAACTCAGAATTAATTTTTCATATGGGAATAATACGAACTCTTTAAGTGTAGTTTGTCTAAATATAATTTGCCTCAATACCGTGGAATTACAATCTATATCTCACACACTTATGAATTCCTTCCTCATCTTTAGCGGTTTAACATTTTCTCAGCGTCTCGCTGAGGTTTGCCCCCACCATATAACCGGTGCCACGAAAACCATGAAAAGGAAACATACGAGTTGGTCTGCTATGGCATTATTTGATGAAATTCAATATCAAAACTATTATGTAACAGCCCAGCCTTATGGTGTATATTATTTTGTTTTCTAAACGACTGGTTACGCTTTGAATGGAGTAGTGTTGCCCCATAATTCAACTTGGAGTTTTAACCCCCCTCTGAAAACCCTCACCGTTTTGTTTTGTGGGCCAGGGGAATAACCTCCGCCTCTGCCACCAAAACGCATGTACTTAACATGCAAAAATATTCAATAAGAAAATTTCTCAAAAGGCTTGCATTTACTATCACCATATGCATTTTCTCACATATTGAACATAGTACACAACACACCTACTAATTTTATGTATATAAGGACTTATATACCCACCCATTATAAATTTGATGTCGTTAGTGACCGATGTGTGATTCCGACGCCTTGAAGGGTGTATTACTATATATTCTAGGAATCATTGATTCTTCTTCAATGAAAGCTATATTGCTGTCTCCCCCATAACTAAATTTCTGAGTCTTTTCGGTCAAGATACAAAATATTGTAGTTAGTCTTATTTAAGCGTCAACACGAGACCCACAAATTAAAAGATTACCATTTAAACAAAGGAGAAATTACTCTCATATTGATGTGATTTAGGACCGACTAATCTACAGAACTTATTTACCTCACCGTAAAACTTCTTCAGGATTAATAGTCACGTTTTTTTTGTATGAACATATGTATCTGTTCTTCTATATATACTCTTCTCATGTTGATTTCAGTGAAATAAACTCCAGAGTATCTTCAAATAATGACAAAAAGACCAAATTCGACCCTTTATATATTGATCTTGTTATATGAAGAACTGCTATTTTTTAGGTAGAGTTGCGTACCACAATGAACCAAAATTAGAGAATTTCGAATAATTTAGTCTGAGTCATCAATTACCTAAAGGAGTGTGATACTTGTTTTCCTCATCCCATATTTAAGCGAGTTCTACCTTGTTTCCAAAACTCCTTCTTAACTCACATCTTTTTATTTATACCATTCTTGGAAATAGGATACATAGGCGCTACATTACTTACTAACTAAAGTGTAGACCACGTGCTTTCTTCCTTTCGAGCACTCATATAGTAAGGAATAATCTCGATAGCAAACGCCCGCTAAATGAGATTATTATTTGTGCGATACCAGCGTTGGTCTGAATGATACTCCTCTCAAGAACCATTCCTGCTAAAGCCAATTCATACAATTGCTCCTTTATCTCTTTTATATTCTCGCTGGTGCCATTCTCCTTAATACGGTGGCATAGATAATAGGCTCTCCACCAGTTTGCACTGTGCTCCAACTCAGGACATTACCGAACTCCACAACCCTTCCGGGCCGATCCTTAACAACCAGGAACGGGGAGGACTAAATTCGCCATCAGCTAAATGTCTCATGCCAATACGATGGATTTTCTTTTCTACAGTGCATATTGTTATTCTCTCAAAGAATACATTATACTTTCTAGAATCTGCGGAGCAATGAGGTGGAAAAATTTTATATTATAAGCACTTTGATCTTTTATTTTAAAATATTTTCATGGTCATAATCTACCAGTAGATCTGTGTTGAATTATATACATCATCCGTAGCCAAACAGGTGGAGAGAATTATACACTCTACCTTAGATTTCCCAAAAATATAAAACTCGCGGTTTAAGGTTTTGACATGTGCGAAGACACTCTCTCTATTAAGTGTATACGAGTTGATTAATCCCTTCTATACAGTATTATGACCATTAAATACCTAAAAAAATCTCTTAAACCAGGGTTAGACACCCTTTATGTATAGGACTTCCACCTTGTGCGTAGCCGATGTGGGATTCGCCTAAGGTGTTGTGCCCCAAACCTGGGATGTCACAAGTGAGTCCAAAGGACATAACAAGGAACTCATAGTGATCGTATCTAGTTCTGAAAGTCGTTTTATGAACATCTGTTCTCTAATCTTCAGTTGATGATAACCAGATCTAAGGTCGATCTTTGAGAAACAGGTAGCCTCTTGCAATTGATCGAATAGATCATCAATCCTAGGAAGTGGATACTTGTTTTTCATGGTCACCTTGTTCAACTGCCTATAATCGATACATAGGCAAAGCGAACCGTCTTTCTTCTTCACAACAAGGACCGAAGCACCCCAAGGTAAAGTGCTTGGTCTGATGATACCCTTGTCTAACAATTCCTACAATTGCTCCTTTATCTCTTTTAATTCTGCTGGTGCCATCCTATACGGTGGCATAGATATAGGCTCTGTGCCGGGAACTAGATCGATACAGAATTCAATTTCTTGATCTGGAGGAAGACTGGGTAATTCCTCTGGAAACACATTCAAGAACTCATTTACGATCGACATCTCTTCAACTTTACGGGTTCCTATCGTAGTATCCTTTACCAGTGCTAAATACCCTTGACAGTAAGTTCCCAACATCTTTCTAGCGCTTATTGCAGAAATCAAATTGTAAGGAGCTATATTCTTATCCACCCTATATATAAGTTTCTTACCATCTAGTAGATTAAAAACAATTTCCTTCTTTTTACAGTGAACCTCTGCATCATATTTTGATAACTAGTCCATACCTAGAATAACATCAAAGTCTATCACATCCAAAATAATTAAATTCGCAGGTAAGTCTACGCCTTCAAAAACAATAGGGCAGTTTAAAATGACCGTATTAGTGTAAACGGGTTCACTTAAAGGCATAGATATCAGCAAGGGAAAATCCAACTTGTCGGGCATTATGTTTATTTTCATAGCAAACCTAGGAGATGCAAATAAAAGGGTGGCACTAGGATCAAATAATACTGGTGCTTCAAAAGAACAAATAATGAGAATACCTGCCACCATAGCGTTAGATGCCAGAGCATCTCCCTGAGTCAAGTGAAAAAGTCGGGGTTGTGCTCCTGCAGCTTGCGAATTTTGTCCAGAACTCTGGCCTCGACCTCTACTAACAGAACCACGGTCCTGCTGGCCTACAAATCTAGTACCTGATGCAGATGGTGTAGAAAAAGGGGGTCTGGACACGCTACCCATAGAAGACTGGGGTGGCACATATCGTGGCTGAGGAAGTGGGCAGTCTCTAACGTAATGTCCAGTCTGGTGACATCTAAAGCAGACTTTAGCATCAAAATTACACCCTCCTTTATGGACTTTACCACATCTCTGACAAGCAGTTACACTAGGTTTGCTACTACTCGAACTGTAACCACTACTGGAACCACCTGTATTAGTACTCTTTCTCAGCCACAGTCTCTTTTTCTCTTTCCTTCTACCAAAATTTCCCCTTCTTTGGAGCTGAGAACTCGAAGACTGTGTATCCATGACGAAGGATCCACTCATCCCTGGCGCACCTAGAGTCCCAAGTGGAGCTACGGTTCTATTACCCCTTCTGTTTGAAATAACTCCATTAGAAATATATTTAGTCTCCATCTGCCTGGCTGAGTCTACCACGGCACTAAAATCTTGCTCCCTCTGCTGAAACAGAGTAGCATATACTGTGTATAACCCCCTGATAAACCTGTATATTTTTGTGGCCTCGTTAAGTATAGACCCCGAAGCATACCTGCTCAATTCTATGAACCTAGTAGCATACTCATCCACAGATAAATTTCCCTGTACCAAAGACTCGAATTCCCTTATTTTAGCTCTCCTAGTTCTCTCTGGTACGAAGCGATTCATAAAAAGAGAAGAAAATTGTTGCCAAATCATCCCATTAACAAAAGGCAAGACATAATCTTTGAACCACATTTCAGCCACATCCTCCATTCTGCGGCCCGCAAATATGATGGACCTCTCGTCATCGCAACCCAACTCAATGCAGAACTCCCTGATTCTGGCCAAAAAGGAATGAGCATCTTCAGTGCGTGTAAACATGAGACAGAGGCGCTGGATGGAGTTCCTTAAAGATTATGACTGTACCATTCAGTATCATGCTAGGAAAGCTAATGTAGTGGCTGATGCTCTAAGTCGAAAATCATTGGGAAGCTTAACTCACATTTCAACGGAAAGAAGCCATTAATTCGAGAATTGGATAAAATGCTTGATGAGGTCCTTAAACTGGAAATATCTGCTTCAAATTATTTGTTGGCTCATTTTAGAATAAGACTAGTCCTATTTGACAGAATCAAAATTGCACAGGATAAAGACCCGCAATTACAAAGAATTTTGCAAGAAGTAATTACATGTGGGTCAGGAAACTTTGTAATAGACGATGATGGGATACTCAGAAAGGGTACTCGCCTCTGTGTACCCGATATCAATAACCTTAGAAAGGAGATCTTAGATGAAGCGCAATATGCCGCTTGCAACGTACATCCGGGTACTATTAAAATGTACCGGGATTTGAAAGAATTTTTGGTGGACTGGAATGAAGAAGAATGTAGCAGAATTTGTGTCTAGATTTCTCGCTTATCAGCAAGTAAAAGCAGAGCATCAAAGGTCTTCTAGATTAATGAAACAATTACCGATACCAGAATGGAAATGGGAAAGAATTACTATGGACTTTGTGGTGGGACTACCAAAAACACCCGGAGGCTATGATTCTATTTGGGTGATAGTGGATCGACTTACCAAGACAGCTCATTTTCTACTAATGAGATCCTCTTATAATGCTGACAGGTTGGCAAGGTTGTACATTAAGGAAATAGTGCGCCTTCATGGGGTTCCGATATCTATCATTTATGACAGGGGAACACAGTTCACTTCGAGATTCTGGCAATCATTGCGAAAAGCTTTGGGAACCCGGCTTGACTTTAGTACAGCTTTCCATCTGCAGACTGATGGGCAATCTGAAAGGACTATTCAAACTTTGGAGGACATGCTTTGGATGTGTATATTAGATTTTGGGGGATATTGGGAAATGCACTTACCATTAATTGAGTTTGCTTATAATAACAGTTACCAAGCAAGTATAGGCATGTAGCCTTATGAAGCCCTGTATGGCAGGAAGTGTAGATCTCCTATTTGTTGGGAAGAAGTATAAGATAGACAATTGGTAGGACTCGAATTAATTCAAGTCACATCTGAGAAGGTTCCTATCATTCGGGCCAGAATCAAAACAGCGTTTGATCGACAGAATAGCTATGCGAATCCTAAGCACTGAGAAGTGACATTCAAGTGGGTGATTTGGTTTTTCTGAAGGTATCTCCTATGAAGGGTGTCCTTCGTTTTGGCAAGAAAGGGAAGCTAGCTCCGAGGTATATTGGACCGTATCCTATAGTTGTGAGGATTGGGGAAGTAGCTTACCAACTGGAAATGCCTAACGAGTTTTCTCACGTACACCCAGTTTTTCATGTGTCCATGCTAAGAAAATATGTGCCCGATCCATCTCATGTGTTAGAACCGCAAGAAGTGCAGGTGGGTGAAGATTTGACATATGAAGAGACACCGATTAGAATTCTCGATTTTCAGATTTGTAAACTTCGATCTAAGGAGATTCCTATGGTCAAAGTTTTGTGGAGAAATCATTCGATGGAGGAATGCACATGGGAAGTGGCAGCCGAAATGCAAAGAGAATATCCTCATCTTTTTCCCTCTATGTAAAGCATTTTTGTCTTACTACTAATAGACTTTAAACTATTTCACTTTGTCGGGATTACGATCTTTCCTTGTTGATACTCTGTGCGTACTATTGCCTTATCTTGCTTATTTTCAAATTCGAGGATGAATTTTTTTTATAAGGAGGGAAGACTGAAATAATCCGAATTTTTATTTTCAAAGATTTTTCATTTAAACTTAATAAACCAACACATTGAAAAATTTACTTATTTAGTTAAATGCAAATTAATAATTTGTACAGTGATAAACCGAACCGAAAACCAATTGAAAAAAAAAATCGAGATTTGGGCTAAATCGAACCGAATTAGCCCAAACCATCTAGAACCATCTAGAACCTCTTCTTTCCTTTATCTTCAACGCTCAACTCACCTCACTCCCCCAGCCTTGCGCCTCCCGACCACCCACGAAGCACCACCGACATTGCCACAGCTCCACCTCCTCCTCCTCTTTCTTTCTTTTTCCTTCTTTCTTCTTTCTTCTCCCTGCCCTGTGTCTGTGTCGGCTTCTGCATTGTGACTGGCGAAGCTCGAAGCAGCAGCGGCGACACCAGCTAGATCAGACCTCCTCGCTCGCCACATTACTACAGCTCGACGTAGCAGCAGCTCCGCTAGTGGTTCTGCTCCATCCTCGACCAGATCACGCAGTCCCAGTCGTCCTCCAGCCCAATGTGCCACCAGCAACCCTCTGCCGCCATGCTATAGTCGATCTCCTCCCTCTTTCGCGCCAGTTCCAGGTGGTCCAGCCACTCCAGCCCGACTCCGACCACCCGCTTACAGTCCCAGTGCGCAATCCGACACGCGTAAATCTCGATCTAGCGAAATCCGACAAGAAAAATTATATTTGGGGTATAAATCAATTTTTGCTAATTCTCAGAATTTATTTTAGTAATTTTGGGTTAACTAATTTACGACCACCCGCTTATACAGTCCCAGTGCGCAATCCGACACGCGTAAATCTCGATCTAATGCGAAATCGACAAGAAAAATTATATTTGGAGGTATAAATCAATTTTTATGCTAATTATCTTCATGAATTTATTTTTAGTAATTTTTGGAGTAACGTAATTTAAATTAACAATTAGAGTATTGGAATTACTGATAATTTTTAAAATTACTTGATTAATTATAAATTTAAATTTGATTAATTAAAATTACTTGATTAATTAAATTTAAATAAATTATTAGGAAATTATGATTTGTGGAATTAAATAAAAATTAATAAGATATTGTTGATGTGGAGAATATGGAGAATGGGAATAAATGACTTGGTTGATTGCCCGATGGATAGGCTGTGAGAACCTAAAAAATAATTGAATGAGTTGATTGGTGGATAGTTAATTTTTAAGTGAAGTGCTGCCGAAATTTCAGTAGAAATTAAATTATTTATAGAAATTAAATATGTAGGTAAATTATTAGAACATCTAATAAATATTTTATTTGATATAATTCTTTTCCGGTGTCATTCTTAAATTTCTTATATTATCCGGGCCCATCTATTGCTCCACCCGGTCAGAATCAGAGTTAGAGCTTCAGCTTCCGCCACTGTGAGTAATAATAAATAAAGCATATCAGTACTGCATTTGCATAATATTTATTTTATAAATATTATATATTTATATACTATTTATTTATATTATTATATACTATTGGTATATTATTATTATTATGTGTATCTTATAAATATATTATGTAACTATTACGTGTAATTATATTTTTATGATTGTGCATTGAAGTGGATTTGTTATAATATGTTGATTGTATTATTTGATTAATTGTGCTGTGAATGTGCTGTACTTGTTTATGTGAAATTAGGATGAAGTGGACCACTAGGGATTTGCGAGGACGGTCTATGTGATATGGATCTTGAATGAAATTATGAAATTATAGAATTTGACCGTCGGCCGGGTATGGGAGATCGGCGCCCCTGTGTGCACCTGATTACATGATATGCATAATATGGAAAAAGAAAAGAGAGATTGGAAAAATAATTAGAGGGCTGGTCAAGTGAGGATTAGACTAGTCGGGCAGGTATGGGGGATCGGCTCCCTTGTGCACACGTTTGAGAGGACGGGCCATGTGAGAGGACGACTCGTTGGGTTTTCAGGTGGCGCTACCGACTAATTTCCACTTGCTTGATTATTTGAAGGTGATATTATTTGTGGGTGCTAATACTGTGCCATATGATTGACTGGTTGTGTGATCATTCAGTATATTAGAGTGCATTTCGCGTGAATGTCTGTGGTGTGTATTATTTATTATTATTCACTGAGTTGCTGGTGTATATATTATCACTGAGTTGACAAAACCTCACCCCCTATCATATCCCAAAACTTCTTCAGGTAGTGGGAAAGCTGCTGTATTTTATTGGATCCACACGCTCGCAGAGCCACAATTAAGTAAATTCATCATATGGATATAAAGTTCAATACAATGGGTATTAAACTACTCCACCTGAAATATTACACCCTGTAGGATTATGGAATCGATAAGCCCCAATGGACGTTATCTTATTTTAGAAAGATATAGTTTACTAAGACGAAAAAACCGACCAATTACAAATGGATAATACCCCAATAAATTATTCAGATTGAATTGGGCCGAGATGGACAATATTAGTATATTTATATATATATAAATATATTAAAAGTATAATATATATAAAAAAAGTCTTTACCGATATATATGGGCTTACCGTTCCCTATAACTTGTGTGATATTCGTAAATGGAAAGTTTAAGGCTTACTACGGGCCTCGGAGGCCTTAAGCTTACTTGGGTCCTGGTGCCGGTCCGGCCCATGGAAACGGGTCGTGAAAAAGATGGTATCAGAGCATAAGTTTATAAGTCTAGAAATGACTGTGGAGTTATTTCTGTCACGTCTTGATATAGTTTTACCTTGCCTCTTAAATTCCAACGTGATCATTTTTAGAGTCGTAACTTCTGAATTAGGCTTAAAATATAATTGATGTTAATGGGATAGGATTTGTTATGTTTTGATAAATTTTGTTTTATAATTTGAATCTCAGCATGGTGAATACTAGGAGAAGAGCATCTGAAAATACGGAGCGAGAGGCTCCAGATGAGGCCTCTTACGGGCATCTAGTTCCCGCTAGATGAAGAAGTGGTAGACCTGCAAGAAATGAAATTAATCAAGATGAAGGGGTGCAGGAAAATGTAAATGAGGAATTTGCAACTGGAAATTCCCCTGGAGTAGATATATTAATGACCGGACTTCAGCAAGCCATAACGGCTATGAACAACATGTTGATACAACAACAGTAGTTCTTTCAGGCTTAGCAGCAGCCGTAGCAAATGCGACCACCCATGCCGGATCTAGCAGCGCAACCATTTCAGCCAGCTCCATCTCTTAATTTTTCGAGGGCCGCTAATGACAATCTTTATGACAGATTCATCCGTTACAAGCCACCCAAGTTTACAGTCACTAAAGATGCTCATTCCTTTTTGGCCAAAATCAGGGAGTTCTGCGTTGAGTTGGGTTGTAATGACGAGGTCCATTATATTTGCAGGCCGTAGAATGGAGTGTGTGGCTGAAATGTGGTTCAAAGATTATGTCTTGCCTTTTGTTAATGGGATGATTTGGCAACAATTTTCTTCTCTATTTATGAATCGTTTCGTACTAGAGGGAACTAGGAGGGCTAAATGAGAGAATTCGAGTCCTTGGTATATGGAAATTTATCTGTGGATTAGTATGTTACTAGGTTCATAGAATTGAGCAGGTATGTTCCAGGGTCTATACCTGACGAGGGCACAAATGGAAAGTTTAAGGCTTACTACGGGCGGGGAAATTTAGTGCTGTGGATTAGTATGTTTACTAGGTTCATAGAACTTGAGCAGGTATGTTCCAGGGTCTATTACTTGACGAGGCACAATGGAAAGTTTAAGGCTTACTACGCGGCCCGGAGGCCTTAAGCTTACTTGGCCCTAGTCCGGTCCGACCCACCGAAACCGGAATTCGTGGACCAATTATTACAACCATAATAGCTCAAATGGAAAGTTTAAGGCTTACTACGGGCCTCGGAGGCCTTAAGCTTACTTGGGCCCTAGTGCCGGTCCGACCCACGGAAACGGATCGTGACAATATTACACATAATAGCTCTTTAAAAATTACTCTCTAATTTATTGCCTTTATGGCTTTTAAACATAATGGCTCTCGATGTTCTCTTATAGTTTTTATGATTTTAAACATAATAGCTCTTAATTTTATGACTTTTAAACACAAAGGCTTTTGGTGTTCAAATTTGTGAAAAATGAAAAATAGGAATACTTAAAAAGTAGAGAGACAACTCAGCTTTGTAAATATATTTTTTGCTTCAATATTATATATGTATAAAAATATAAATGCAAAAAAAACATATGCAATATATTTTTAATGAATACCAAATTTTATATTATACAATTTTGAACATGTTTGTGTGTGTGTGTGTGTGTGTGTGTATATATATATATATATATGAGTTACAATTTGATTTAGTTTATTTAAAAAAAAAAAAAAACTTAAATTAAAATTTAGATTATTTTTAAAAAAAATTTTAATTACATTAGTTTTTTTAAGAATCAAATTGAAACAAACTATTTAATTTGATCTTACTTTTAAAGAGTTGCCATGAACAGCGAACAATTTTTAAAAAGAAGAAATTCAAATTTGAATCTATTAATTATATTAAAAATATAAGCTATTAGGCTAAACTTGCAAATGCATATATTTGAATATTTAAGATGTTACTATTTAAAATATATACTTATAAAAATATCAGATTCATATTTAAAATAGGCCTAACCTTCAATTTCACCCAAACTTTTTGAATAGTTACAATTTCACTCTAAATCGATTTTTGTATCTTGGGCATACTGAATTTATCAATTTAGTTGCAAATATTCCTTTATTTAAATTAATATCCAACTTATTATCTTTACATCTTAAAATTGGTTTAATTTTAAAATCAAATACTTAATATTGATTTTTTTTTATGTATTATATGAATACCTGAGTTTGATTTTAAGAAAAAAAAAAAAACTCAATTTGCCCCCCGAACTTGGATGCCATATTCGATTTGCACATAATTCACCTTTTTAGCGTAAAAACTCACCACCTTACACAAATCAAACCAAATTGCCCTGCTTTTCCTCTAAGCCAGCGCAGTGTCAAACACACAAGGGAATGCACTGAAATATGAAAAATTGAGTTAAGGAAGATACTTCTGATTCCAGATTCCATCACATTACTTTTAAAAACACAAGCACGCACAAATCTATATATAAAGGGATAATGTTAATTGAGTGTTTTTCAAATTTGCATTTTTTTTTCAATTTGGTGTCTTTTAGTGGCATAGACTATCGAAATATCCAACGAGACTTATTGAGACCACATTTGCCTATATATCCATTTCCGTAGACCAGACTATTTTTAAACGTAGGACACCAGCATGACAAAAGGGATAAAATGACCTATTTGCCCCTCGTCCTCTCTTCTTCGTCTTCTTTGCTTTCTTCTGCAGACCAGGTCCCAAGTAGTTTCTTCTTTAATGGCCGCCTTACTAATGTAAAAGCTATGTACATCAAGAAGCGCCAGCTTCTTTACTACAGCGATGAATATGGCGATAAAGGAGAAAACGTCACAATTGATTGGGTCGAACCTAATGTCTGCAACTACATTGGAGTTTTTTGTGCTCTAGCTCCCGATAACAAAACTATTTGAACTGTCGCCGGCATCGACCTCAACCACGGTGACATCACAGGTTACTTACCGGAAGAGCTTGGGTTATTAGTAGATCTTGCATTGTTTCACATAAATTCAAACAGATTTCGTGGAACTCTTCCTCACAAGTTTAAAGAGATGACGTTACTGTTTGAGTTGGATTTGAGCAACAACTGGTTTGCCGAAAAATTTCCTCAGGTGGTTCTTGAGCTACTTAAGCTAAAATTCTTGGATCTGAGATTCACTGAATTTGAAGGGACTGTACCGAAAGAATTGTTTTATAAAGATTTAGATGAAATCCTTATCAACCACAACAGGGTGTTTGTCTTTGATATTCCAAATAATTTTGGTAATTCTCCGATTTCAGATATCGTTTTGGCTAATAACAGATTCCATGCTTGGGTCCCTTCGACTTTGGGTCATTTGTCTAATCTAAACGAAATTATTCTCAGGAATAACAATTTGAAGTTTTGTTTGCTGAAGAATTTGACTGTTTTTTATGTGAGCGTTAATCAGTAGTTGAGTCCGTTGTCGGATTCCTTTGGAGGTTTGGTTAGTCTTGAGCAACACAATCAAGAGAGGAGGAGTGGCAAATGGGTTATTTTATCTCTTTTGCCACGTTGGCATTTTACATCTAAAAATAGTAGGTTCACGTGTGCAAACACACAGGCGTTTGTGGTCCCAATCAGTCCCATTTGATATTTCGGTAGTCCATATCATTAGGAGACATCAAATTGAAAAAAAAAAGTGTAAGTTTGGACTCTCAATTGTCAAACTTTTTCATTTAAACACCAAAAATAGAAAAAATGACAAGTACCAGTACCAAAATTAACATTATCCCATATATAAACAACACAAGCCATGTCATTTAAAAAAAAACCCAATAAAAAATAGAGAGATAGTTCACAAGAGACATAAAATAATCAATTAGAACGAAGTAATGATACTTCTAGTAAGCAAGAAATGAGATTTTAAATTCAATAAACAGTGATAAGACGATCCAAAAATAAGGAACAATGGAAAAAATAATATGTACCAATAAAAATAAAAAAAATAAAAAAGTTTTGGATTCTTGAAGTAAAAAATGAGATTTCAGATTCAGTAACCAATGAATAGAACTATCCAAAAATAAGTAACAATGGAAAAAATAATGTACCCATAAAAATAGAAAAAAAAAAAAAAGTTTGGACATTCTTGACACGCTAAACAAATGAGATTTCAGATTCAAGTAACCACCCACATGAAATAGAACTAGTCCCAAAAGAATAAGTAACAATGGAAGAAATAAGCTCTCGTACCCATAAAACATCCACGGAAAAAAAAAAAAAGTCTTTTGGAATTCGCTTGGACATATTGGATAATTTAGGCTTACTACGGGCCTCGGGGGCCTTAAGCTTACCTGGGCCCTAGTGCCGGTCCGGCCCATGGAAACGGGTCGTGACATTCTTGAAGTAAAAAATGAGATTTCAGATTCAGTAACCAATGAATAGAACGATCCAAAAATAAGTAACAATGGAAAAAATAATGTACCCATAAAAATAGAAAAAAAAAAAGTTTTGAATTCTTGAATATACCTGCTGTAAACTTGAACCAGAACCAGAGATCAGTGGAGAGGGAGAAGGATTTGAGTGTGTATAAGAATTTATAATCTCAAAATCTCTAGTGGATGCCTAATTTGATGAACTCATGCTTGATCCTTCCTCTCTCGTGGATCAATCTTGTTATTTTGTTAACTAATCTAGTGAAATATATGTGAGGAGAGGAAAACTGTATTTTGGAGTTTTACTAATTGGAGGGTATCAAAATTTGGGGGTTTTAGCAATTAAAATAATGTTATAGTGTTTTTCAATTTCAAAACAAGTTCAAGGGCAAATTGAGCTTTTTTTTTTCTTGATTTTTTATTTATTGTTTAAATACTTGAGTATAGAGTTCATTTTTTTACATTATTTTAATTAAAATTTCAACTTTAGTTTACTTTTTGGGTGAAATTATAACAAATCAATAAGTCAGGATCTTATAATTCACTTTTAGAGTGCAATATCACCTTAAAAGCAAATTGGAGTGTAATTGCAATAGATTGATATGTCCAGGATATAAATGTTGATTTAAGTGAAATTGCAACTACTCAAAAAGTTTGAAATAAAACTGAAAGTTAGGATATTTAAAATATTAGTTTTCAAACATACAATTAAATGTTAAATTTGAAATAAACTCTACCAAAAATTGAAAGAAATTTGAAATAAACTCTACCAAAAATTGAAAGATAATTAAATAATTTGTTTATTTATATACATAATATTTGATTTACAGTTTATTTAAATTTCCAAAATTCAAAAACCAAATTAAATCATAAAATATGTTTTTAAAATTTTTTATGACCAAACCCAATTATTTAGAGAGTACCAGATCAAAATCACCAAAATCAATGTAATTTGACTAATATTATTAAAAATAATATCTCAAGTAAATACTTCTTCCCCTTCTTTGTAGTCACATGAGTATACAAAATACACTAGGTTTTTTTTTTCCAAATAAATAACAAAGCAATTAATTAGCACACAAATTTAAAATTAAAAAAAATAAAATAATAAAAGGAAAATGAAAGTGATAAAAAAAGAAACGACAACAAGGCAGGGATAAGATTTCACACATACACATACACATACACACACACACACCGGGCGTCAGTGATTCAACCCATGTCATATCATGTCAACTTAAAACGGTCCCACCATAAAACACCCTCCGTTTGCCGTTTTGAAAAGTGCTAATTCAAATGCTTTTGAGGAAGTGACGCAAATAAGAGAATAACAAAATTTATATTAAATTACTATTTAATCCCTTCATATATAATTTAATTGTTACTTCATTCTTTATTTAAAAAATGCATTAAATTATCAGTTTGTTTAAAAATAAACAACACCTATTAATTCTTATAGACAAAGATCAAAATGTTTTTAACACGGGAAGTGATGGGAGCGGGTATAAAGCGAAAACAACCCTCTTTGAAACCATATGAGGCAAACTAAAAACATTATCGAACAAATCAATAAACTGACCTCCATTATCGAACAAATCACCGAAACTGAACCTCTTGAAGCGGCAAAATTCGCTCACCGGTCCTTCTTCCGAGAGATCTTGGAAGTCACCCAGCGATCTCTATAGTTAATAGTCTAATTATCTTCTCTTTTGAACGCTGCTGAGTGGCAGAGAATAGAATAACCGTGTGCGTTCCTATTCGTTAGGGTTTTTGCAATTTATATTTAAAAAAAACTCTCTTGCGATAGAAGATTATTTTTTAAATATAAAAAAATTAAATAAAAAAAGTATTTTAATTAAAATAATTAGTCAGATTATTTTAAAACTAAATAATTTAGTCTATTATGTTAATACACCCCTTAAACTTTTCAAATATTTTAGGGCACTAAGGGACCGCAGGAATAAAATAATCAGGCTAGCTAATTATAATTAAGAAGCCTATGTAGACGCAAACATATTCTTATTCATAATAACTAGATCATGGAATTATTCCACTAAGAACTTCATGACTGAACTCCTATGTTATTTTACAATGGTCCACAACATAATTAAAATAATGTATCCCAAGCGTTAAGATACAAGATGAGATGCTGTCATTTAAATAACTTACTGACAATTTATTTAAATCACAATATAACTTTAAGATTGTCGCTCAACTTATTTCATGTGTATTCAATATCCACCTATAGGATTTACACTATGAAACCTTATAAACTTACTTAAAGTGCATCATCAATCTCTAAACCGAGACATGGATTCTATCATTAATTAATATTTCACAAACACAATATATCTTTGCCCAATTCACCGAGAACATTATTCCAATAATGAAACTCACCCTTTAATGAATCAAAGCACAAGACAATCAATGTTTGCTCATATTAAAATAAATCAAGATTAAGAACGATAAACATTATTTCTAATGTCCTAGAGAATAATGTCCTAGGAGAATATGTTTAACAGTCAGCAACGTAAACATCCATTCCTCTACTAGTCCAATTTAAATTACATACAGAAATGTACTAAGTCACAATTATTGGTCATATGCTAAATAAATTTATTTAATGCAAATTTCCAATTAAAAATACAAAATTTCCAATTAAATACAAAGAAATAATCGTCAATAGAAAATCATTCATAGCTATACTATTACATATGCATGGTTAATAGTATATCTCTATCAATTTCCCACTTAGACTCATAACCATGCATCAATAACTTTAACTCCCATTCCTTCTACATGACTGTTAAAAGCCTTTGCTGGTAAGCTTTTTGTAAAAGGATCTGCCAGGTTGTTTTCCGATGCAATCTTTGTCACTACCACATCTCCCCTTTGAACCATGTCTCGTATCAAATGATACTTCCTCTCAATGTGTTTTGCCCTTTTATGGCTCCGTGGCTCCTTCTTCGAGTTTGCAAGCTGCCCCACTATGTATCACAAAAAGTGTAATTAAGGCCAATGCCGACTGAAGGAAAAAAGGCAATTGCACTGAAGAAACTACGCCTAGATCCATAAGGAAGTTCCTAAGCCATACAGCTTCCTTTGCAGCTTCAGAAGCTGCCACATATTCAACTTCCATGGTGGAGTCAGCAACACAAGTTTGCTTAATACTCCTCCAACTTATGGCTCCACCTCCCAAGACAAAAGCATTACCAGAGGTTGACTTCCGAGAGTCCTTATCAGTCTGAAAATCCGAATCTGTATACCCAATGGGTACAAGATCGTCAGATTGATAAACTAACCTATAATCCCTAGTCCTTTTCAAGTACTTGATAATATGCTTGACTGCAGTCCTCCATTTCACTGCAGTCCAATGTTCCTTTCCAAAATTTGAAAGAAACCGACTCACTACTTCAACTGAGTGAGCAATATCTGGCCGTGTACAAACCATGGCATACATCAAGCTTCCAACTGCAGAAGCATATGGAACGTTTTCCATTTCTTCATTGTGATATCCCGGGATCGGGGCACAACACCTTAAGCGAATCCCACAATTGGTCCTTAGATAGAGTGATTCCATGTCTGAAGGGAAGAAAACCCTTCTTGGAATCCTGCATGCTGAAACGAGCAAGAATGGTATCAATAAAAAGTGCTTGAGATAAGCCAATCATCCTTTTCTTGCGATCTCGCATAAGCTTAATCCTAAGAATATGAGCAGCCTCTCCCAAATCCTTCATATCAAAACGTTGGGACAGCCAATCTTTGACAGAATTCAACATACCTACACAATTCCCTATAAGCAGAATATCATCCACATATAGTACCAAAAAACAACCTTACTACCATTCCATTTCTAATACACACAAGACTCATCATGACACTGATCAAAGCCAAAACTTTTAATCGCTTGGTCAAAACAAGTATTCCATGACCTAGATGCTTGTTTAAGCCCATAAATGGACCTATTCAATTTGCAAAGCAAATTTTCTTGTCCATTGTTAAACCTTCTGGTTGCTTCATATAGATACATTCATCAAGACTTCCATTTAGGAAAGCTGTCTTGACATCCATTTGCCAAATCTCATAATCATATCATAAAATGAGCTGCATGGATTAAAGGAGAGTTCTAATAGATTTTAGTATGGCTACCAGCGAAAAAGTTTCCTCATAATCGATCCTTCTTATCTGTGTAAGACCCTTTCGCAACAAGCCTTGCCGTTATAAGTTTGCACTTTACCATCTATACCGCCTTCTTTTTCTTATAGAATCCCACTTGCATCTGATGGGTTTTAACCCCCTTCAAGGTGGTTCTACAAGTTCCGACTTGATTAAGAGTACATGGACTCCAATCTTCAGATTTCATAGCTACAAGCCACTTTATCAGGCATCTTTATCTTTGTAGTGTTCTTCGTAACAGACAGCAGGTTCAATATTCACTTCTTCAGGGATTCCTATAAAAGCTCCTTTTTCCAAAAAAAAAGTGTATATTTGAACGCGTGGGTCGCTAATTCTCCCACTAAGACGATACTACAGGTTCTGCAATCACACCTTCATCTTGCCCTGTGGCTGTAAAGCCGGCAAGTCCATACTGGTGGGACTACATCTTGATCATGTTCTGGAAACTTCAACATGTTGTCACACCAGGAGGGCAATGAAATGTTAGAAGCCCCAAACATTGTGCCCTTGTATATTTTGGCTCAACAGCTGCCACTTCAGTTTCTACATACTCCGCCACTACTTTCAGGTGGTCGTGAAATGGTTAGGTTATTCAGGCTGATGTTGATTTACTGGTCGACTAACATTTCTTCCACTACGACTAGGCAATGGAATGTCAGCTCCAACCATTGATGGTTTAGGTTATTGTTCTAATGGAAAGGTTCTAGTTGGTATATTTTCTCCTCTCAATTCATACAAGGCTAATTGACTTTTGGGAATATGATTTTTAATATAGTCTTCCTCAAGATAATGTGCATTGGTGCTAACAATAACCGTTTTATCTTGAGAACTATAAAATAAACCACCTTTCGTTCCTCTAGGATATCCAATAAAGAAGCATAAGTCTGTTTTTGATTCCAACTTGTCTTCTGCTTTCCCTTTTCAGCACATGGGCTTGGACAACCCCACATCGGAACATTGTCTTAGACTTGGCTTTCGCGCCCAGTCCACAGTTCTGTAGGAGTTTTAGGTACTGACTTAGATGGAACCAAATTCAGAATATATGTTGTTGTTTCTATGGCATACCCCCAAAACGAAATGGGCAAATCTGAATAACTCATCATTGATCTAACCATATCCATAAGCGTCCTATTTCTTCTTTCTGCTACACCATTATGTTGTAGCATATGGCATACCAGGTGCAGACAACTGTGAAGTAATTCCTTGTTCTGATAAATAAGTAATGAATTCCCTAGAGAGGTATTCGCCACCACGGTCAGATCGTAACGACTTGATATATTTTCCATGTCGTTTCTCCGTTTTTGCCTTGAACTCTTTGACTTTCTCAAAGCATTTAGACTTACGGCGCAACAGGTAAATGTATCCATATTTTGAGAAATCATCTGTGAAAGAAAGTCACAAAATACTCAAAACCACCCCTAGCTTGGACACTCATTGGACCACACAAATCAGAATGAATTAATTCAAGTACATCATTAGTTCCATTACCCTTTATAGGAAAAGGCCTCTTAGTCATTTTACCTTCTAAACAAGATTCACAGGTTGGCAGTGCCTCCACTTTCAATGAACTCAATGGTCCATCCTTGACCAACCTAGAAATCCTATCTACATTAATATGACCCAGCCTTAAATGCCACAAATAGGTATGACTAAATTCAATAGGACGTTTTCTTTTCAATGGAACAATGACATCAAAGTTATTAACTTTAGAATTAGGAATTTGCAGTTCAGGTGAAACTTTGAGAATAAAAAGATCATCAATCATTGCATTGAGCCAGAACATATCATTTGTTTTCTAAATTTAATAAGAACAGAATCATCATAAATCAATTAAAACAAAACCGAATATCCTTCTTGTCTCAAACTAGAACTGAAATTAAATTCCTCCTAATTGAAGGTAAAAAACATCCTTCAAAAACAATGTTTTCTATTATTCTCAAAATTCAAAAGAAACATTTCCTATAGCTAGAACTGCAACTTCTGTGCCACTCCCAGAAAAATGCTTACATCTCCTTTATTTAGCTGACGAGTTACCTGAAACTGCTGCAATGAATTGCAGACATGATTAGTGGCTCCAGAATCTACACATCATTGGAGTGTAGTCAACACCGCTAAGCAAGTTTCAACTATCAGCATATAAAACAGAGACATACCTTGCTTCTTCTTGGCTAACCATGTTGGAAATTGTGACTTCCAGTGCCTAGGTTGCTTGCAATGAAAACACTTACCCTTAGGCTTTTTCACAGCAACACTTACACTAGTAGATGCAGCACTTGTTTTAGGCTTAGCCTTGTGAGCATTTTTCTTCTTCTTACCCTTGTTCTGGGCAGAAGAAGAACCTCGCTCAACATTAAGCACAAATCAGGTGCGCTCCCTTGCTTAATGATAGTTCTCAGCAGCCACCACAGCTCATTCACACTTAGACAGAGTGAAATCCATCTTATTTCATGTTATCAAACGAAACTGCTGAAAACTGGCTGGCAAAGTGTTCAAGATCATTTCTATCTGTGTAGCATTGTCAACCTCAGCACCAAGAACCTCCATGTTATTCAGAAGACTCATCATCTTCAAGACATGAGTTCTAACTGGGGTCCCCTCCTCCATTTTGGAAGTAAGAATCTCCCTCAGTGCGTTTTGCCTTGCTGCACTAGTTTGATCTCCAAACATCTCCTTGAGATTTTCGAGCATGTCAAAAGCTGTGTCCATCGTCTGATGCTGATGTTGCAAAACATTTGGCACAGAAGCCAAAATGTAACATCGCGCCATCTCATCAGCTTTAACCCATTTCTGGTAAGCTCTGGTGACCTCCTCAGAGGCACCCTCACCGGGTTTTGGTTTTTCAGGACAAACTCAGTAAGCAACAAACTTAGTATCTCTTCGCATAAGCAAATGTCCAATTCTCTTCCAGTCACATAGTTTTGGACCGCTCAAGTTTTGTTTTGGGTTAAGATGTTTGCAAAGGGGACGAATGATGCCATTTCTATATCATGCATTAAACAAAACATAGCAATATCAATAATAACATTGAATAAATCAAAATTGAATATCACTTGATATACAATTCAAAAAAAAATACCACAATTCACAACATTCATGAATAGGCAACCTCGATGGAGGAAGTTCAACCAATCACATGTTTTGCATATTATATTGATAAGAACCCGGCACAATATACCGATGGGAGATAAACATGGCCTTTAAATTTAACATTATGGTGAGAAAATATTACTCTGATTCATGTACTAATTAATTACTCAATGAGAGTTAATCAAAGCAACAATTAGACTATTCAGTAATTATATTAAAACATGACAATCTTCCGATGGGGAAAATGCAATATTAGCAGACTAGAAAGTAATAAAAAACCACTCACAAATTAATTCAGATAATTAAATAATTAATTATAATCAAAATTGCAAAATAATAAGTTTTAAAGACAATTTTGCAAATAAAATTAACATTTTGAAAAATGTTAAAAATTTAGTGTTCTGGTCTATTTATGCAAAAAATAAAACATTCTGGGTTTATCTTGCAAAAGCAGAAAAATTCTGGGCCATTTCGCAAATTTCAGAACTTGTTTGGACTATTTTGCATAAAACAGAAACTATTAGGCCAAAATTGCAAAAACCGGAAATAGTCTAGGCAATTTTAATAAAACCAGAAACAATCAGGCTCACTTTATAATTTAAATAACTCCAGGGGGCCAAAACGGAATAACTGATACTTTCTGGGTCAAAATGTAAAAAATTAAAGTCCAAGGGTTAAAATATAATAAATAGAAAGATTCAGGGTCAAAAAAATAAAAACTTAAAGATCAGGGGTCAAAAATATAAAATTTAAAAAAATTGAGGGAGGGACCAGACGGGAAGTTTTGGCAAAGCAGCAGCTTCTTCTTCACGAAGAAGCCCTAGTCCGCCGCTGCCCCTTTTCCCTTTAACGACTCCATTTACTGATTTTTTTTTTTCTTCGTCGTTTTCTTGCCCTTCCCCTGTTCATCGAAACAAAACCACAAATATATATATATATATATATATATATATATATATATATATATATTATATTATTATATATATAATATATATTATTCGCATTAAAAACCACAGTTTCAAAAACGAAAGGTTGTATCAGGTACTAACTTTTGTGCTGCTGTTCCTTCAAAAACTCTTGAAGGCTCTTGTACCATGTTACCAATCAAAACAATCAAACATATTATAGATACACGATTGAAACATGACAAAATTAGCCACCATCATAGTTTCGTAGGTCTGATACCAATGATGGGAGCGGGTATAAAGCGGAAACAACCCTCTTCGAAACCATATGAGGCAAACTAAAAACATTATCGACAATCAATAAACTGACCTCTTTGAAGCGCAGAATCGCTCACCGGTCTTCTTCAGAGAATCTTGGAGTCACCACAACGATCTTCTGCAGTAATCCCTAACTATTCTCTTTTGGAACTCTCTGAGTGGCAGAGAAATAGAATAACGTGCGTCCCTTTATTTCTAGGGTTTGCAATTTTATATTAAAAAAAAAACTCTCCTTCGATAGAAGATATTTTTTAAATATAAAAATTAAATAAAAATTATTTAATTAAAAATTATCAATTATTTTAAAACTAAATAATTTATCTATTATTTTAATACAACCCTTAAACTTTCCAACATATTAGGCACTAACAGGGACCAAGCAGGAATAATCAATCAGGCTACTAATTATAATAGAACCTATGGTAGAACCCAACATATTTTATTATAATTAATCATGAATTATTCCAGCTACAAAAAACTCATTTGACTGAACTCCTTATTTATTTTACAATTCCACAACATAATAAATAATTGTTCCCTACGTAAGATTACAGAAGATGCTGTCATTTAAATAACTTACTGACAATTTATTTAAATCACAATATAACTTTAAGATTGTCGCTTATTTCATGTGTCGGATTCAAAATCCACCTGCAGGGTTTACACTATGAAACCTTATAAGCTTACTTAAAGTGCATCATCAATCTCTAAACCGAGACATTGATTCTATCATTAATTAATATTTCACAAACACAAAAAGCTTTGCCCAATTCACCGAGAATATTATTCCAATAATGAAACTCATCCTTTAATGAATCAAAGCATAAGACAATCAATGTTTGCTCATATTAAAATAAATCAAGATTAAGAACAATAAACATTATTTCTAATGTCTTAGAGAATATGTTTAACAGTCATTACTAACAGTACAAACATCCCATTCTCTACTTGGTCCAATTAAATACATACAAAATACTAATACAATTATTCTTTGTATTTAATTGGAAATTTGCATTAAATAAATGTTATTAGCATATGAACCAATAATTGTGATTAGTACAATTTTGTATGTGATTTAATTGGACCAAGCTAAGAGAATGATGTTTAGATAACTGACTGTTAAACATATTCTCTAGGACAATTAGAATATAATCTTTATTGTTCTTAATCTTGATTTATTTTATTGAGCACAATGACAATCAATGTTTTGCTCATATTAAATAAATCAAGATATTAAGAACAATAAAGATTATTTCTAATGTCCCTAGAGAATATGTTTAAGTCAGTACTAAACATCCATTCTCTACTTGGTCCAATTAAATACATACAAAATGTACTAATCACAATTATTGTTCATAATGCTAATACATAAATTTCCAATTAAATACAAAGAAATAATTGTCAATAGAAAATCATTCATAGCTATACTATTAGATATGCATGGTTAATAGTATATTTCTATCAGGAAGATCTGTAGAAAACAAACAGGAACACAAAAAGGAAACTATAATTAACTTCCTTTCCAATCTCAAAGAAATTATCAAAACGTAATACTTGTTTTACCACCAGCATAGCTTCTGCTTCCCTTCTTTGAACCATCAACACTGCCTTCTTCTTCCATGCCTGGTTTCTCCTCATCAATCCTTCCCATAAATCCCATCCCTACATTGCAACTCTTAGGTAATATTTGTTTCGTCGATGCCTACTTCATTTGCTGCAATAGTATATCGATTTCGTTCTTGTGGCCAAGGCTTCTGGCAGACGCTGCACTTCAAGGCAGGTACTGAAATTAATATCTAACCGATAAAAGAACACTTTATACGCCAATTCAAACCATTAAAAAGATTATATATTACAAATTATTTAGAATCTAAATTTCCTTTTTAGCATAAATTGCATACTTTACGTAACATAATGATCAATTTGTATTAAAGAAAAAACCCAAGAGGCAAAAATAAACAACATGTCGTTGATCGTTTTTAGTTTAGTTTTTTTATGATATCAATTACTGTTAAAATAAAATAATAATATACAAATAATAATATGTAATTTTAAAATATAAAATAAACCAAGTAATTAAACATATATTTCAATATGGGTTTTTTTCCTCTATTATTTCACAGTATGTGTTAAGTAAATATTTTTGAATAATTTTTTTATATTAAACAAAAAACAAAATAGAAAGATTGATCAATACAAGAGAAAGAAATATTAACTTCAATTAACTCTAATTACTTGGATTATTAGTTATACTTTAATGTTATCATTATTTTTATTTTTCAGATGATATTCATGATTAAATTAAGTATAAAAATTTAAATCAGCTTAAACAATATTGACAAACAATTGTCATAGTATTTGTATATTTTATTTTATTTATTTAATGCGTTTATTAACTAGAAAATAAATAACTACACTAGAAAATAACTACTTAAAAATCTTATGTTATAATTTTAGTAGTAAATCATCAATGATTGAATTAATTATTTGATCTATTCTTTTTTTTTTTTTAACTTAGACTTATATAAATGAATTTTGTTTGATTGTTATTGATGAATAGTAATTTTTTTATCTTTTTTTATGAAAATAATTTAATAAGACTACAGAAAATCTCAATCGATTCCTGAGCCGACCCATTCTGTCCTATCTCATAGACCCAACTTACCCTCTCGTCCATCCCAAAAAATAAATTGGAATGGAACGAGACTATATATCTATTGAGATGGAATTCAGACTCCACTTTTTATATCCAGATATTTTGGGATGGGACTGGGAATTACGTGATTCCCATCCCAACCAAATACATGCTCACCCCTAGTTGGGATGATAGAGTACCTACTCTTTTTATATGTACAAAATCAATTATATATTAAAAAAAACTAGTGAAACTCATAAGAAAAATTAAAATAAATTTCAAATTTATAGTTATGAAATTTATAAATAAACTAAGAAAATATAAAATTCAAATTTTATTATTATCTTGAACTCAATATTCACTTAAATTTCACATCAAATATTTCTATTATATAAATATTTTTAAAATATATAATAGATTTTGGTAGATTAATGAGTATCGCAGCTTTAAACCTGCATCGTTGAAATCAATATTTCAGAATAAATACCTATAAGAAGTCGAAGCAATTGTATATAATAAAATCTGAAATATGATACGTGCGTCTAGTTTTTTGGGATTGATTATTAGAGAATATTCTAGTCATTTTATAACTCCAAGATATTTTCTATCAATTAGGAATCAAGAGGTAATGATCTGATGTGAGTTGCAGTCAGATGATAGGAAATTGCTGAAAACTCTTGTGGCCGATCGAGAGTTTTAGTCAGATAGAAAGTTACTGAAAACTTTTATGGCAGATAGAGAGAATTCAAACTTAAAAACCTCTCATCCTTTGCATAAGTGAGAAGACCAATCAAATTATACCTGCTTGACTACATACCTGTGAAACTCACCCTTTTCTTATAAAATTTTCCCCATGAGGTAGACATTTTGCTGATATAGATAAGCTCTGCATTCTTCTTCGATGAGACTTAATAATAATTCACAACTTTTGATAATGTCAATATATATAGTATTGGGTGTATAATCTGCATTGCTACAAATCCAGTTCACCATGAGCGAACTAAACATATTGAAGTTGATTGCCACTACATTCATGATTTGGTTCGTGACAAGTTCATTCATCTCACACATGTATCTTCACATAACCAACTTGCTGATTTATTTACCAAACCCATGTCATCTACACGACATTCCTATCTTGTGAGCAAATTGATGCTTGCTGAGAATCACCATCAATTTGAGGGGGGATGTCAAAGTGAGCAAAATAAGGAGACTAATATTCAATCAAATTAAATCACAGCTAATGAGCAAATCTCTCCTTACATTCAAAAACTTTGATTGTATTTCCTTTTAGCTACACTTGCCTTGTATAGATGTAATTCATGTATATAAATAGGCTTGTAATCTGCAGAAGAGAATATCAAGGAAAATATTGTTTATTTCATTTATTATCATGCTTAAGTCCGAAATCATTGAAGTCCGCTTAAGTTCGAACTCATTGAGGACTGCTTAAGTCCGAATTTATTGACCTCCATCTGGTTGTGCTACTTGCTTTTTTATCATGATATAGAGAATAAAAGTTCAAGGCAACAAACTAATTAACAAAATTGCTTTATTTTATCAAATGTGGAGAAAATAAATAAATATAGTCAACTTATTATTAATCTAATTTAAATTTTCACTGGCTATGGTAAATTATCATTCTCTCACCCACAAAAGAAGATAAAATATACATTTCAAGACTAAAAGCAATTATATACTTGGCCAGATGATAATGAGATTGTAATGTAACGTTATAAGCAATATTGCATGTTGCAGAAACTAGTTTCAATCTTTTAAAATATCAAAGCAAAATAATCTTTTCTAATTAAAAATTCATTAAACATCAACAATAATCAAACTATATATAGTTAAATATTTGCAAGCACTAATGGTGGTATATCCAGTAAAACTATTCCTAGAAAGACATGTGCTAACAAATTTAGTCGAATTTCCAAACTTTAGAGAAATATAACTCATTACTCCTAACTATATTCACTTTAATTACAAATGTCAAATTATTTGTCAGCAATATCAAAATAATTGAACAAAAATAAACATAACAAAATTTTACTTGGCTATGCCTAATAGATAATAGCTTACTTGGCTAATTTAATTAATATAGGAGACCAAGATCAAATCTGTGAATGATATTAATTTATTAAATTATCATCAATGATGATTTTTATTCCATGAATAATAAATAATGAATCATACTCTTTTATGCAATTAATCATAAAATAAAAACACGATTTTGTCCAAGCGAAATAGGGGTTATAGTTTGAAACGCCCATAACAAGAAATTAGCTCCATGAAGCCTTAATAATAACTCCAATCAAAGTATAGCTTAAGAGCACCATTAAGCATGCTCTACAATAAATAGTCTATCACACCCAGATTAGTTTAAAACCATATCCTTGAAATCAATAAATAAATAAATAAAAACTACCAAAAGTTCTTTGACAGAAAGATATGAAATAGAAAAAAAAAAAAAAAGCACCTCGTAATTATTTTTCCTTTTTTTGTCAAAATAATCAATTTAATTGATTTTTATTTGGTTATTCTTAGTATGCATAGCCACAGTCCTGTCAGTTTCCAGCACTACATATTGTACCTGTTTTCCAAGGGAAAGCAAGAAATAGAAACCCGATAAGATCCATTAGGAAACTAAAGACAAAACCTAACGCATGATCAAAGTGACTTGATAGATTTTCTTTTTTTTTTTTTTTTTCATTAATCAATCTCATGTTAATGTAAATAAAACACCTACATCTATGTATCAGATCACTATGCAAATATCAATGAAAAAATATATAGGGTAAGATCTTATTTTTGTATTTTTTTTGAAGGAGATATGCTTCAATAATTGTTGTTATCGTCACACTCACCGCACCATTTGTTAACCATCAAAAATTGAGAAATTGAGAATTAGCCCCCTTTGATAGAATTAATTGGGGATATATATATGACAAGAGGAATAATTATATTTGGATAAGGACAGCAAGAATCATATATTATCTTTTAGTTAGAGTTTATTTAGGAATATAATATCCTTCAATATATGTATATATTTATATATTGCTCTTTTGTATATTTTATTATTATATATTATCACCTCTATTTCAATAATGTGAGTTCTCACATTTTCCTGAAGCTATCCTAAAGCTTTTTTCATCTTCGAAAGCTCATCAATACTCATCTCATCAAAAGCTTTAGTATCGGCTATCCCATTCACTTTCATCGCTTTTTTTGGTAATTCTTCTTTCTTTTTCTCAAATAGAAATTGTTTCTACAACACAATGAGTTAGTTACCGAGTTTCTCAAGCCTAGCCTCTTTTTTGCCAAAGGTAGATACTTAAGAGATTTTGTCTTTGTCCTGATTTAGAAACCTCTCAGCCACATACTCCATGCTTGAGTTATCGAACTAGAATGGTTTCCCTCTAGCAGAGAAAATGACAATCGCAATTTGCATTGAACATAGAATTACGAGCTCATTAGCTTTCTTCAATAGACCAATCCCTTCACTTACACAAAGTCACCTAACGAGAATGGTTGTCTTTCACCATCGTCATTTCTATCTTTTTTCGACCCATTGAGTAATTAATTTAAGATTTTGTAGGAAAGATAAAAAAAGTGGTGAATTATTAATTTTCAATATGTGAATTTATGGGATTATATAGTTGAGATTGCATATTCATTTCTAATACAGAAACCTCTCAGCCACATACTCCAATCTTGGGTTACCGGTAGAGAATGATTTTTCTCCGGCAGAGAAAATGGTTTCCCTCCGGTTAGAGATGATTTTTCTCCGGCAGAGAAAATGGTTCCCTCCGGCAGAGAAAACCGACAATCGCAATTTGCACTTTGTCATAGAATTCAAGCTCCATTATGTGACATCCTAGCCGAGTCGAGTCTTAGCATAGAGTCGAGTCGAGTTGAACCAAACCCCGGTTGGGGTAGAATGGGTTTATAAGTGGAAGTTACTTGAAGTGAGAGAAAAAGAGTCAAAGTAATATGAGTAGGATTGATTTTGCATTAAAGATTAAAGCTTGGGTTATTTAGTTGTAGCCTGTTTACAATTGAGGTACCATTTTTTAGAATAGAACTTTTACACACAAAGTCATGGATATTTTAGAGCCTACCCGTGCATACCCATTTCACTTTCCCATTTTCATGTTTATCTTCATCTTCTTCCTTTATCTCTTCCACCTTCCTTTCAATTTTAATGGTAGTTAAGTCTTAACTTCAACTTTTCTTCTATCCAAGTACGTAAACCTTCTTTAAGTTCATGATTGAATCATTTGCTATATTGTAGATAAGTTATGAGAATTCTGATGTGTATAGGAGAAGGGAGTTCAAAGATTGTAGAAAAGAGAAGCTAAAGAAGAACTCAAGCTTTTTGGAGTTAAGGTTTGATATCTCTTGTTATTTTCCATTTTTCTTTGTATGAGAATTATGTGTTATGTTGCTAGTGAGACAATATATTGCTTCATGTTGAGTGGGAGGACTGGTACTGGTGAGAAACAAGGGAAAACAGGGGAGGTATTGAACAAATGAAGTAAACAAATTGGTTTATGTTGAAACAGGGCTTGCTGGAAATTTTACCAGTAACTTCATCTTGATTTTGACCCCATTTAATGATCGAATTAGGAAGTGTCATAGAAGAGTTATTTAGCAAGTCATTTGTTCCTCTATGTGTAAACCAAACCCGGTTGGGGTAGAATGGGATTTTAAGTGGAGTTACTTGATTGAGAGAAAAGATCAAAGCATATGAGTGAGGATTGATTTGCATTAAAGATTAAGCTTGGGTATTAAGTGATAGCCTTTTGCTAATTAAGGTACCATTTAGAACTTTTACACAAAGTCATGAATATTCTAGAGCCTACCCGTGCATATCATTTCACTTTCCCATTTTTCATGTTTATCTTCATCTTCTTCATTTTCTTCCTTTCGCTTCTTCCACCTTCTTTTCAATTTTCATGGTAGTTAAGCCTTAACTTCAACTTTTTTTTCTATCCAAGTAAGTAAACCTTCTTTAAGTTCATAATTGAATCATTTGGTGTTATTATTTTAGAATTCATAAGGATTCTAATTTATAGGTGAAGGGAGTTCTAAGATTGTAGAGAGAAGAAGCTAAAGAAGAACTCAAGCTTTTTGGAGTACGCGCTCGCGACTTTCAAGTACGCGCTCGCGACCTTGCAAGGCGCGCTCACGACTTATGTTTTCACGCACTTTTGGATTTCTTTTTCAATGCAATTGTATTCCTTGCTTCACTTATATGCCTCCAATCACTTTAACATCAAAATACAACATGAGACCATGTATCAAAACATCATGCAAGCATACAAATGATGTGAAATCAAATAAACATTATGATTTATGAACTATGAATATGATGTTGTGTTATATTTATGATGTTGTGTATAATTATTGACATACCAACATTATCTCCATTGAGGTTAGGTAGAAAACCATGTAGAATAAGGCTATGTCGCGACATAGGATAGCAGATCTGCACTTCATAACAGTTTGATACTCCGGCTACAGGCCGTTGGAGTGGACTATGATTATTTATGGCGCCATAGCAGCCAAGCAATACAGTATTCATACCAGTTTCATACAGTTTTTCTTATCACGTTCGGTTTCACTATAACCTTAATGGAGCCATATCAGATATCCTGACATAACATTTCAATGAATTATACAGATTATAAATAATTACAAAAGATAACCAAGGTATCATGAAAGTATCATGATGTGGTGCTTAATATGTGCCATATGGTGTTTACATGTTTTTCTATACATGTATATGCTAATTGGTTTCTTTATCTGTTGAATATCCACTGAGCTTTATTTGCCAGCGAGTTTACTGTTTACTCGCAGGTTTTGAGATTTGGACCGTAGAAGTCGGCTACAACTGCTGGTTCATCTGTATGAAGACTCAGTCTTCAGGGTAGCTAGCTCATTTGGATGTGTAACTTTTATCTATCCTTTTCATGGCATGTACAGGGCAAACACAGTTGGCCATTTCATTTTGTAAACTAGTACCAGTTTTGGTAAATATAAATTACATTTTTTTTTAAACAACATCAACATGAATAGTATTTCAATATACATTATGATTTCATCATGTCAGCCATACAGTCAACCCAGTTGGTAGCGTCTCGGTTCGGTTCATTCGGGTTACGGGTGGACCGGGAAGGGATGTTCCA
>NW_023590969.1:0-32170 GCF_014843425.1 Jatropha curcas
ACCTTTACGGGATTTTAGACGCTTTGCCCATAACATCGCTCTTTCTTTTGGTTCATTGACTTAGAAATTTGGATTAGAAATAAAAACCTTCCCCAGTCGCTACTAACGACAACTGTTAATATCTGTCGTTTCGAAGTGATGGTTTGCGGGAAGGAAACGAGAGAAAAGACGGAAAAAAATTAAATTTGAAAATAAAACTTGTCCGCCTATAAATCTATTTTTATAATAGCAAATTTTTAATTTTTTTTAGCAGTGATTATAGATTGTTTATAAGTAAAACATTTTCAAAATTAATTTCTAAAATACTCTAATGATGATACATAGACAGTGATGAAAATAAATAAAAATACAAACTTTTTTATGGTTGTACTTTAAAGTTTAAATTTTCTCAAGTTTGCTCAAATTTGTAAGAATTTCAATTTTACCATAATTAAAATTAAAAAAAAATTAAAAAAGTCAAGAGTTTAAAATTTAAAGTCCTTATTATTTCATAAAAGTTTTATTTAAATATCACTCCCCGTGTACATGTATAAAAACCAAAGAATAAAAGAAACTAACATTATTATTTTCTTGTCAATTAGAAAAATTGACTCTAATCTTTAATGTTGAATTTGATTGATTTAGTTATTAGGTTGATCAATGTTATTTTACCAAATTTGCAAAATTAAAAAGATTTATTGACTCTAATTAAAAAGTTAGAGACTAAATTGATAACTTAAAATTAATAATAGAATAATTTACCTTTCAAATATAATCTACCATAAAATTTAAAGTTAAGTTTTCTAAAACAAAAAATTTAGGATAAAATTGAAATTTGTTAAAAGACTTTGTTTTTTTTTTTTTTTTTCTTTTGATTATCATTAATCCATTCATTTGAAAAGAGAGACGATTTTGATAATTTTTTCTAGGGGTGTCAAAATGGAACTACAATGTGAATACGATTCGCCTAACACGCAAAATAAACACGTTAGAATTGAGGTTAAATGGGTTTATGTCATAAACGGTTCACCCGTTTATGACACGAGTATAAACGTGTCGTGTTACAGATTGATATATGGGTTAAGCGAATGACCGTTTATTTAAGAGTAAAGAGACAATTTTAGTATCAAATATAAATATTTCAACTAAATCCTATTTAAACTTTATTGTCGTATTACTTTTTTTTTTATTTTAGTCATGAATCTCGAAAAATGTATGTATTTTATGTATGAAAAATTATAATTAAATATGATTTGAGCTAAACATGTTAAAATTTAAAAATATTATAAGCAGGTTAAATGAGTCATATACAGGTCAATACGATTCATTTAACATGTTTATGATATTATGCGGGTTACGCGTGTCGTGTTTGTGTCACCTGTATAATTTTCATGTCGTATTCGTGTTGATAAATTTGATACGATTATTAAATGAATCACGTTCTTGTTGACTCTAATCGTATCGCGTGTTAGGTGAATCCGTGTCAAACCCTACGCGTGAATCCATTTTGACACCCCTATAATTTCTTCCTCGACATAGAGTTCTTCTTAAAACAATGCCAGTTTGCAATATGGAAACACCAAGATAAAAGAATTTGAGGACATGAATTCTGCTGTCGGACTTCTATCAATTATGAGAAACTTACCGTTTTCTTGGAAATACAGAGTTCTTTTTATTTTTTTATTTTTAGATAACATTACTCAATTGAACAAGTATACCATTCTGTATATTAATATTATACTATGAACAACAATAATCATCCTGGTACACCAAATGTAACTAAATTAATAATATATAATAAATAGCAAATTTTAAGGAAATACAATGTTGTTATGTTGATGGGCAGGCCAATAAATCCCTTCCCTTTGACATGGTAGAGGAGCTGGTTGTGCAATGTAAGTAGGATATTGCTGTCCTGGCATCACTACTGAAAAATCAGATGCATATGATGTTGCCACCTGTCACCAAGTCCCCTCTTTGATTAACCCAAATAAACCTTACTTTATACAATTAAAATGCTAAAGAAATGAACCATTGAGCCTTGGTTTAGGTTTAGTAGTTGTCAAATTTTAAGGTATCGGATTCAATTGTATGGATTCAAATTTCTTATCGAATTACTTTTAGTTTATTGGACCTATTTGTTGAATTGAAATATAAATTCCAAAAAGAAAAAAAAAAGGTCAAGAAATGAGAAAATGCAAGACTTACCGTTTGTGGATTTCCAAGTTTGTCTACTAGTCCTGATTCGAGAGACCTGTTAGTGACTTCTTGAGGAGAAGAAAAAGAAGGATTTGGTCTAAAGAGATGTTCAAAAATGGCCATTATGAGGAACATTGATATTAATATAGCTGTTGCAACAAATCCAAATGCAATTGCATTCATTGATGTTCCAAAACTTTTCCATGGAGCTTCCTTATCTATCACTGCAGTCTCCGACGGCGTAGGATCTGAACTTGTATATATATTCCATGCCTTTGATCTTTCTGAACCAAAATCATTCATACTCCTTTCTTCTTCTTTTCAATCCAATGAACTTTTCTGACACTTGCTTGCTGTAATATATTCACCTTCTCATTTGTGAATTGCCAATTGCCCTGAAAAGAGAGCGACTATCCAATTTAAAGTTTTGAATTATGAACATTAGATGCATTATAAGAACAAAATATGCCCGCAAAAATTGCATCAGCAGACAAGATTGCAGAAGAACAGATGTTTTATCTTATTCAAATAATATTTGTCTGAAGGAAACTAAATTTCCCGACAAAGATCCAACTTTGGCCATTTTCGACGAAAATTATGCTACTTGGAATATTAATGTGAGCTCTATAGCTTCAAATAATTCCCAGCTCTAGTCTTAATTCAAAAAATCAAGCAAGAACCTTCTCTTTTAAACCAAAAAATGGACTTCAAAAGCAGAATGTGAGGAAGTATCACTAGATTTCGAAAAATCGAGTTTAAGGGAAAACGAAATAAACAGAAATCTAAAATCAACTTACAGAAAAAGAAAGAAAAAGAATTGCAGAACTTCTAACTCATAATGCAGCCCTACTTGTTCTTGTTTAGTGGATGGTGAGTGAAATGCTGCGTTATGATATATCACAGCTATATATAAAACAAAATAAATAAATAAATAACCCACCTTAGTTATCAGTAGTAGTTGGAAGGCATATTGTCTTGGTCCTGAGAATTAGGAGCACACACTAATCTAAATGTTTAGAACCTATAAGCTTAGCTGCCATGGAAAAACAAGACACTCACACACACTTCTCAAAGAATAATTTAAAAAAAAGAAAACCATGTAGGTGAGACCCAAATAGCTATCTTTATACCCAAATAGAAAATGTAAAGACAAAGTTATATGATAATCCTAAGAGTAGTATATTGTATTTATCATGTTCTTGATGCCTAACTTAATGGATACTATACCTTGTCTGAACAAAGCATACTTAAAGGAAATCAAAAGCATGGCCCTTCATGTCTCTAGAGCTAAAAACAAAGTGGGTGCTTTAAAAAGGAGTCGCCTTTTTTATATCCTTAGTTAAATTAAGACATCAAGAAAAAAAAAAAAAAAAAAAAAAAAAAAAAACATCAAGAAAAAAAAAAAAAAAAAAAAACAAAAAAAAAGACAAAGAAAAGAAGTTGTTTAACCCTAAAAAAAAAAAAAAAAAAAAAAAAAAAAGAAAAGAAAAGAGTTGTTAACCCTAATTAAAACCCACCTTCCATTAACCTTCATTAACCCATTTGGTTATCTGATTAGACTCTGCAGAGTTTAATTATGAACAAACAAATAATTATATGCACTATACTGATAAAATTTCACATGATAAATGATTATAACTATCATCAAGTAAGTAAGTCATAATATAAAATTATAGAAGGGGAGAAAAAAAACACATGGGTTAGGCACAAAAAATTAAAATTAATAAGTTATTACAGGAATAATAAGATAATTACCTTGTGGATTTAAAAGGTTAAAGGTCAACTGTGATGGCATGTCATTAATTAAAGCATAACCCTAATTCAATTCCAACATAACTATTGAGAGGTCATCATGGGAAAAGGTTGCCAATATCTCATATAATCTCCAAACATAATCTCCCACTGAATGAAAAGAAAGAAAAAAGTAAATAAATACATAAAAGCTGCTACAGAAAACTATAGCTTGAATAAAAATTACTTATAGGCATGTGAATAAAGAATTTAAAGAACCATAAAAGAATTACAATTTGATGGGGAAAATAAAAATAGAATAGATAGAAAGAAAGAAGAAGAGAGATAGAGAGAATCAATGTTTGGTACCTTACAGCTATGCAGTACCAAACTGCCATGATTCAAGAGAAGAAAGAAAATGGGTGATGAGTTGCCAAATAGAATATAGGGAGAGCTAAGGAAAAAGAAGATGATGTGTAGACCACATTTAATTTATTCCCACAATTTTTTTTTTTCATGAAAATAAAAATTAAATAACCTGTTGAGAGCAACCCATTACTTTTGTCAGAAAAACCTGCTAAAGCCATATATTGGCTAATGGCTCTATCATTTTAAAAATCCCATCTTTTAACAAAAAACATGAAAACATTCCAGCAAAAATGGATTTTTTAGAAAAATATTTTAATAAATTTCACATATTTATCATTTGTAAATATATTATTTTGGATTTCAATTTCAAATTTATTTATTATCTATCTGCCCACCCACTAGCCTACACAGATTATTACAGAACTAAGAATCCTCTGCTAGAAAGATGAAATTATTCCACAGGAGAATGAAAGAAAAATAGTACTAATAAATTATTAAAAGAGACAAGAAAGAGAAAAGAGGGAAGAGCCTCTTTTACCTACAAAAAAACAATTGAATGGGTCTCCTTTGTCAACAAGACAATCACCTTGTCTGAGAATGACATGAAAGCCTATCTATACCTATAACCCATCAAAATCCTCAAATTTGAAAGAATGCATCATTTACATTCCTTTGATTTTGCAAACAAAAAACAACATTTCTATATATTTATTGAATAAAACATTTCTTTACCATATCTAATCCAAGATTTTTAAGATTTAAGAAAAAGATAATCATTGATTGATCACCCACTTCTATATTAACCAAGAAAATTACATTTTTTTCTTTTTCTTTTTTTTTTTTGAAGGACAAAAAGAAAAAAAAAGATTCTAAAATGAAAATTGAAGGACTATCAAAAACAGCAAGAATGATATTTGATCTTGTTTTATTAAGCAAAAATTAGATTTCTGATGCAGAAAGGTCATTTCAAATGTAGATTAATTTGCTTGACATTTCCATATAAGACATTTTGCAAAAGAGAAAAGGGTCCCATGAAATGAAAGCACTCTAAAGCAGAAGTTGAAAATAGATTGAAGCATATATTTCCCTCCTTTTCTTTTGTCTGCCTTTGATCTCTCTCTCTTTTTTTTTTTCAAACCAAAATCTCCATCTTAAGCAAACCCATTATTGCTTTTCCAACAATTCACCAACAAATGTTCTTAGATATTCTACTAAGTGAGAGGTTACATCAATAAAATACATATTTCAATTGGAAAAAAATTAGATTAGGTTTATGGTCCCTCAAACCAATGAAATTAAAATTTTTTATTGAAACGAGATATTGCGTACTATATACTTGAAAAAAAGATACGGTCAAACACTTTTTAAAAAATCTTTAATTTCATTTATTTGATCTATAAATAGAGTCATGGATCCGATTTTCGCAAATAACTGTAACTTAAAAAGAGTAATGACTCAAATGATAGGACACGTTTAAATTTAATAGTAGATGACTTTGGTGAAATTATATGTTGAATTTGTGAAAAAAAAATACTTATGAGAATTGGGAAGAAACAACTACGAACCTTAGAACAATGTTAGTTTTATATTAAAAAAATTTGTGAGAATACCCATTGTAAAATTAAAGAAAAAAATCTTATAAATGAAGATACCTTTGATGATAAATGTAGCTACATCATATGTTATTTTATTTATTTCATGGACATGGTTTACTTTTCCTTCTTTGGCTCATTCACAAGTGACATCCCACTTTCTTCATGTGACTCTCACACTCACACGTGTATGAATGATGCATTGGCTGTTTAGTGCAAAGAAATAATAATAATAAGCATAAGATGAGTTATACATGTGCTTATCATTCACTTTCTAACCTCTAAAAATAAGTTTTTGTTGGTTATAATTGTTTATCAAATACCTAAAAAATTGAGAGTTATATTCTTCTGTACTACTTTTTAATTGTTTTCATAAAGCATAAAATGATTTTTTTTTTTTTTTTTTTTTTTGGTTTTGCTTGGTTATAATAACACTTGTTTTATCAAATAACCAAAAAATTGAGAGTTTATATTCTTCTGTCACTACTTTTTTATTTAGATATTTCATAAAAGCATAAAATGATTTTTTTTTTTTTTTTTTTTTTGAAATTTGGAGATGGAATGTTAGAAAGGAGCATGTAACCAAAAAAAAAAAAAAAAAAAAAAAAAAAGATGTCAAAGGAAAATGTCTTAAAACCCAATTATTCCTATTAAATTAAAAATCAATTCCTTTTTAATATTGTTTTTGGCTAAACATTTCTGGTGAACCTTATTTCTCATGGGTATGATAATTTAATACTGACTGCCATAATGCGCTTTATTCATATTTTCATTTAGAGTTTTCAATTTCATCAAATTATAAAAGGATTAGCTTATCCATCCTTACAATATTTCTTTTTTGTGTTTTTTTTTTTTTTTTTTTTTTTTTAAATTAGGGTTTTTATTGGATGGGTCAGGTAAAGTTTAGTAGATTTTTTTTTTTTTTTTTTTTTTTTTTTAAATTAGGGTTTATGTGGATGGGTCAGGTAAAGTTTAGTAGATTTAGGTAAGGTAATAAGAGAGGAGCAAAAATTTGAGGATATATAAGTAGAAATGAGAATAGGAAACTCCACTTATATCATATAACCATCAAGAAGATGCTCAAAAGAATACAAAGAATAAGAATATCTGGCTAATAGTATTCTTAATAGACATGATCGACTGATAGGTTCTGAGAAAGAAAAGGCCAATAAGCAAAGCTATTTACTCCTCAAACTCTGAAAAACTCCCATTGAAGAAACAAAGCTTTGAAATAAAGTGAACAGAAAATTAAGTAACATATGAAATTTTATGATTTTACATTTAAAGATTATCTTGAAGTCAATTCATAGTTATTTTTAAGACTCCATCAAAATCATTGAGAAACACAGAGGATTGTTCGTCTGAAGAAAGAAACGTTTCGTTTTGTTCATAAATCTTTTCAACGTTTCCTCACGCTACAACAAATGATATGAACTTTGTCAGAAGACCTGCAAAAGAAATGAGATCAATCCAGTGGCTTTTCTCTCTTTTGAATTAAACCAGTCCAGCGACATGAACCAAAATGATTATAGCTTTATAACTTAGTTACAAGTTGGTTTTCCTTCTCTATGCAAAAGGAGAACAAATCTGTTCTACACACGTCAGTTTATCAGAGGAACTTATTTATTATTCAATAATTTTAAAATAATAAGACAAAAAGTGAATCTTCAATCACACGTACAAGTTTTTTTGCAATTTACCATTGAATGACAAAAATTTGTTCGTTTCACAAATTGATTATAATCCATTTGCCTAAATATCTGCAAATGTATGGTTACTGTCAATTTCACAATAACATGCACATTGATTACAGTAAAATAATTTCATGATAAATACCAAAAATTTCACATGTTCAACAATAACTGAAGCAAAAAAATTCCAGAAACCAACAAAAATAAGAACACTTGCATGAGATGATAGTATTAAAAATTGAAACTCAACAAGTAATGAAGTTCATTTCTTTTATGATTCAAAATCATGCCTTCAAGCGACCGAAGAACTTGGCCTTCTCTTGTGTCGTCTGGAATCTGCCATGCCCAAACTTGGAGGATGTATCAATAAACTTGATCTTGATCTCCTCCAAAGCAACCCTAGATGTCTGAGTCAACAACGATTGTCTCAAGGTCACAACTCGCTTCTTTGGACCCAGGCAGCATCCCTTTATCATCAAATAATCTTCCTTCACAACACCATAGTGGGGGAATGCTCCAATTGGTGTGATATCCTTCTCAGTCCTGTTATTTACAAAAGATATAAGCAAATTGAGGGGAAAAAAAATACAAAAAGCCAAAATGTTTAAAAGGATTCACCTGTCATATTCAGTCATTGCAGAATGAGACTCCCGACCAGACTTCCCAAGCTTGTAGATTTTTTTGTTCATCTCAGTACGGTGATGATAACCATTTTGTCCAGCCCTAGCAACGGTAAATGACACCCTAGCAGGATGCCATGCGCCAATACAGGCCACCTTCCTAAGACCACGATGGGTCTTACGAGGGAGCCGGGTGACACCCCAACGTGTAACCACACCTTCATAACCCTTTCCCTTGGTCACACCAATCACGTCAATCATCTCATCCTTTTGGAAAACAGCATCAATTGGAATCTGCTTCTCAAAGAAACTGTAGGCAAAGTCCACCTTCTTAGATACATCCCCACCATTCACCTGAATCTCCATCAGATGTGCTTTCTTCTGCTTCAGTCCTTTCATCTTCCTAATCTGCAGATATCATACAATGAAATTCAGTACCAGCTTCAGAGTAGGAATCTGATCACCTGAGCCTCGACAAAACCATACTTGGTCATCAGCATTAATGACAATTATGGACTAAATTTGAGAATAGAAACAAGTCCCACAAACCGTGTAACCTCAATTGCACACCACAAATCAAAAGATAACTCAAAGGACCAAAGTTGAATTAGAGCCTAAAAAATTATTCCCAAAGAGAATACCTGTGTGTGTGCCAAGACACGAATGACAGAACAGTACTTCTTCATTTTCTCCAATTGTGCTTGAATATCTTTCTTTCCATCTTCAGATTCATACCTCTTAGAGTACTTGGTGAATGCCTTCTTTTTGGACTTGCACCAGTTCTTATAAAACCTCCTCTTCACATCCTCACTCAAATGCTGGGCCCAGACAGTGTTCAATGATCGGAGACCACGGGGTGTTTTCACATAACCCACAACCCCAACAACCATCATAGGTGGTGTCTCAACAATGGTAACAGCTTCACATGTTTCTTTCTTGTGGAGCTCTGTCATTCAGAGAAGAAATTACAAAATTTAATAAAGTGCACAGGAAAAAAAGATACAACATAATACTGTATTATAAAACAACTGAAGAGTAAACTGAACTAGATTCAGAAAGAAACTAAAGTTAGACGTATATAATTCTTACAAAAATATGAAATGCCTCCAATTCAGTTTACTTTTGACTTGTTAAACATAGCTTGCTACTGAGAATGGGAAAAGGCACAAAAAAAAAAAAAAGAGAAGGCATGACTCACTTGACCCTGGCTTCTCAACTTCTCTCACAATATGGGTCATCCCAGCTTTGTAACCCATAAAAGCAGTCAATCTGCATGGTTTTGTTGGATCATCTTTGGGAAAAGCCTTCACTGAAAACATCACAAAGAGAGTACATGTAAAAACCTCAGGCAATAGTCACCAAAATATGACTTGCACGGCATAAGAACCAATCAATTCAAATACAAGTCAAGCACGTACAGATATTACTGGTGCCAACAAGCTACAGCTAGCAATTAGTGTTAGTTAAGTACAAGCTAACACACAGGCCAATCAACGCTGAAGTGACCAGAGCATGTGCATCACATTTTATGGTATTACAAGTACGTTGACAAAAAAGAAGACAACCACACAAATCATACTATAAAACAGCTAATGTATTAGAAAATTTGAGAAAGTAAATGCAACACTCAGACCAGAATGCAGGATTTCGCCAACTCAATATTACGCATAAAATTTGTCTGAACTCAGGTAAACTCTTTCTGAAAGGAGTATGCTTGTAAGAAATACATGGAATGCATTTTAGGACTCTGTGTCCAGAGTTCAGAAGTTCCAATTTATTGTTTAACAGTAATGTAAAAGACAATACAATTAAAGGCTAAAAACTGAAAGCAACAAATTACAACAACATTAAAAAGATTATATAACAATCTCACACAATTACAGTAAAAGTGTCACCATCAACGATTTATGAACTTCTATAGTAAAAAGATAAAAAGATGCAATAGAAACCTTTTCCTCTGTGACGCGAGGCTCTCTTTCTTGGGAGAAATCCCAAAGAGCCATGTCGGGGGTGCTCAAACTTGCGATGAGACATCCTTCAAACTCAGTGATAGCACTGCAAGACTAAGTAGCTTAATTTATTTTTCCTTGAAAAAATTAAAATTCACAAAAATAGTAACGACATCGTTCAATTAATAATTAGTTTATGAGCATACATGGAACCAAAGAAAACAGTGAAAAAATTAAAATAAAATCATATCAATAAAAATAAAGATGTGAATAAAAAAACATTAAATTCGATTAGGAATAAATTTTTTTTAAAAAAAAAAGGAAAGAAAAAATTTATCAGCATTAAAATTATAGAAATAAAAAGTTATATCTTTAAACACCCGCCGGAGGGGGGGGGGGAGGATAGATAAAATAAGTATTTACCCTGTACTTGTGAACATGTAATGTCGACAGCCAAACCTCAGTAATGAAGTGAAATGCTTCCCAACCAAAGGCCTATGGCATAAAAATTATTATGCCAAATCTCAAAGCTCAGAAGTATTGCTTCCCAAATACCCATTTCAGAGTATTGGCAAAGAGAGCGTTTTCCGAGACTCCAACCTTGATTACTCAACGATTCTCGTATTAAGGGAAGTAATCTCAAATCACTACTAGGCAAAGCTTGATATTAACATGTTTACAATCACAAAGGTAATCAAAAAATAATCTCTCCTAAAAAACAAAACAAAAATACCTTGCAAAACCCTTACAGATCTAATACAATAAAATCAAATCGATTACAAGATAAATATTTGCAAATTATATCAGATTAAAGAGATACAGTGAGCTTAGATATTAACTGAATGATACGTATATAAGGACATATTACAGAAACTGGAACGTATTACAGAAATTGGACGATAGTACCTCAACGAGACACAGAAATTATGGAAACGCAGTGGCCGTGCTGTAAGATGATAGCAGAAGTGAAAATGTTTAGCTAGGGGTTTTTATATCATTTTTCGAATGAAATTCAATGGCTGGGATTAGCATGTTATGAGAATTATCGTCCGTTGGATGGACAATTGGTTACTAGGGTTAGGGTTTTCTGTATAACGCCGCTCCGGAAGCAATTGAAAACATTATGTGGGCTTATAGTACTCCAGTATTGGGCTTGGAATTTTTCTAATCTTATTGGGCTGCCGTTGACATTTTCATGTAGGACTGAGCATAGTTCTGAGAAATTAAATTGATTCTACTAAACTTCATTTATTTCTTTATTGCATTCAGAAAGCAAATTAAATTCTAATAAAAAATAATTAAAAACAGAATTAATATAGTGAAATATCATATACTAATCGGTTGGATTTGAATTTCATTTTAAAATTTTTCTCTTTTTTTTTTTTTTGATTGGTTGGGCCTCTAATTTTATATGAACATAAGGTGGGCCAAAACCCACTTAATTCAATCAAATGTTAGTTCAACAAGACCGTAGCAATTGGGCTTCTTAGGTTGGCCCAACAACTGAAGATTTAGGTCCATCTGGGAAAAGGCGTTCGGCTTAACCCACTTATACAGGTAGTAACTGATCTATACCTAACAACTAACTTTAATCTATTTTATATGAATTTTGGTCAGCAGCTGGAGTTGACAGAAATCTCCATTAGTACTTCATTCCATCAGCTGGAGTTTTGGAACTTCCTTTTTCTTTTTCTGTTAGATTTAGATTCAATTATCCTTATAAAAACAATCACTAACAAGTTTTTTAATATTCTTTTATTTATATAACACATTAAAATATAAAATAAAATATTTACCTCAAAGAATAAAAAATAATAATGTATAATAACGTTTAAACATAATAGTACCATAATTATCATTTTATATCTTAACAACAATTATCAAACAATAAATATTTACGAGCTAATAGCTATCAACCATCCGCAATTGTTATCAACTATAAATTATTGTTAGGAATAACTTAAAATAATATTATTAAAAATATTTTGAGATTTTAATTTTATTTAGTGCAGATTTTCTGCATAGAATTTGATATTTTTAGGAGTATTTTTAGGTCTTATTTGATTCACTTGTAAGCCTATAAATAGATATATCGTTTTGTTAATTTAATGAAGTGCTAAAAACATTGTTAATCATCTTGTGCATTTTCATTCTTCCTTCCCTAAAAACTTAATATGGTATCAGAGCCTTGGATCCGAACCTGCATGAGAGAAGTTCCCTTCTGGGTCGTACCATGGTATCAGAGCCTGTCTGTTAAATGGCCACAAACACTATTCCATTTTCTTCCCTTCCAATTTTTGTTGGTGAAAATTATCAGCTATGAGCTGTTAAAATGAAAGCTTATTTAAACTTAATCTGGTTACATCAGAGCCTTGGATCCGAACCTGGCATGCAGAGAAGTTCCCTTCTGGGTCGTACCATGGTATCAGAGCTGTCTGTTTAAATGGCACAAACCTGGCCACAAACACTATTCCATTTTCTTCCCTTCCAATTTTTGTTGGTGAAAATTATCAGCTATGAGCTGTTAAAATGAAAGCTTATTTACAAGCTTATGACTTATGGGAGCATGTTGAAACAGAAAAAGAAATCCCTCCACTGCCATCCAACCCAACTATGATTCAAATTAAGAATCATACGAAGAAAAAGCCAAAAAATTCAGAGCAAAAACCTGCCTTCATTCTTCTGTTTCGGATATAATTTTCACAAGTATTATGATTTGTGAAACAGTAAAGGAGATATGAGACTTATTAAAAAATGAGTATCAAGGCAACGAGCCGACGAAATTGATACAAGTTTTGAATCTTAAAAGAGAATTTGAGGAGATGCAAAAATGGAAAACAATCTGGAGGTGTCAAATGAAATAGGTTTCACAATCTCGATGTTCAATTATTACAATAATTTAGGTTAATTGGTGAGGAATTCTCTGAAAGTGGTTGAAAAATATTCTAATAAAAGTCTACCCGAAAAATTTAGTCAAAAATTTCTTTCTTCTGAAGCACACAAAAAATCTTTTCTGAAATTTCAGTTGGTGAACCTAACTAATGCACAGTACAAGTTGTGGAGCAATTGGAGAGCATTTAGAGAAAAAATAATACTATAGAGGCGCTTTTTTGTCTGCCAGACAACGAAACAAATTTTTTTATTCAAAATTTTATCAAAAAGAGGAAAATTTCCACCATGTGGCATATGCAAGAAAGATAATCATGATGAAAATGATTGTTGGCATAAAGGTAAACCTCAATGTTTTAATTGTAAGAAATTTGGTCATACTCAAAACGATAATAGGTATAAAAATCAATCAAATTTTGTGCAAGAGGAAGGAACTCTTCTTTGAGTATTGGAGAGATGTGCTCCAAGAGAGCATTGGAGAGATGTGCTCCAAAATAAAAAAAGTGATAAGAGGTGCATCAATATTTGAAGAGAAGTGCTTCAAAAAAAAAAAAAAAAAAAAAAAAAAAAAAAAGAAACAATTAAAAAATTCATTGCTAAGTTTGAATGAGAAGTGGCCATCAATATTTGGTGAGAAAGGTGCATCAAAATTGATGAAGTTTGGAGAGATGGTGCTTCCAACAAAGTTTAATTGAAGAAGAGGTGCTTTCAAAATGCTAGATTTTAATTATTAATTATATAATAAAAAATATTATGTTTGAATTAAGAGAGAATGTTTAGGAAAATATTATGTTTGAATTAAGAGAGAATGTTAGGATTAATTCAAAATAATATTATTAAAAATATTTTGAGATTTCAATTTTATTTAGTGCATATTATTAAAAATATTCTGCATAAAATTTGATATTTTGTTATTAAAATTAATGATTTTTAGGAGTATTTTTAGGTATTATTTAATTCACTTGTAAACCTATAAATAAATATATCCTTTTATTAATTTACGAAGTGCAAAAACATTGTTCCTTCCCAAAAAAATTTAACAATTATTAGCAATTGTTAATAGCTATCCATCAATATTTATGTTTCTCGTTTTTCACGAGTAACGTCATCGACATACATGTTCATTGATGAAACATTATGCGAATAATTACATCAACACATCAAATTAATTCCCTACGTCATACCGAATGTTTAAAAGCTTCTTTACAATTGATTTTACTATGATTAGGTAAGGATAAGATATGGAGATTCTTGTTATTATTAGGGTTGAGAAAAATAAGCATATTCCATTGACCATAGAGAGGATTTCCAACACATGGACTTCAAACCAGAAATTTAGTATAAGATGCTCCCACTACCTAAACTTTTTAAGATTTCAATGAAAATTTCAACTACCCTTTAAAGATTTTAATCCATATTTTATAAACTAATAAAAGGGAATATAGTGAATATATGCTTTGAAAGCATCCAAAATTACATATTTTAAAGTAAAAAAAAAATATTTATATATGTGTGTGAGGTAATAGCTATAAGTGACAATGATATCCAAAAGAGAGAGTGGACAAAGCCACTTGAATATGACATGGATTTCCACCAATTTAAAAAAACAAAATTCAATCCTATAATGTCAAATATGACATGATATAATTATCAATTCTAGGGTTTCTTTCATAGCTACTATATGTTATCTTGTTCATCCTTTTCTTGCAAAAATATTCATCACCCCCCTTTAGTGTCCCTAAGGAGAAAAGGAATATGATCATGTCTAAGAAAATGTAAATTTGAAAAATTATGTTGTCAATTTAAAGTCTAGATTGATAAGAGTTCAATTCCATGTGTTCACTCAAACTTAGAGAAAAAAAAAATTATATAGATGTGTATAATTAAACACTTGCCTATGTAATGCATTGGAAAGTAATAGGGAAAGTAAAAAATGTTAAGTAGTTAGGTGCGGTTTGATTGGTCTTGTTATATTTTAATTATAGACAATATAAAAAGTGAAAAGCTTTGAATTTATATCGTTTACACCGTAATTGGATTTCACCTCTTATTGCAAACTTTCTTGAAAAGCCAAAAAAAAAAAAAAAAAAAAAAAAACTTTCTTGAAGCCAAAAAAAAAAAGAAAAAAAAAAAAAAAAAAAAAAAAAAAAAAACGATAATATAGTTTTTCTTCTACCATTATAATATTTCAATGTGTATGCGTGTATAATTTTAGCATTGATAAATTGTGTACCTGCAAATTCCAAATGTCATTGATTTAAAGGGAACGTCTTTATTTAATTATAAGGCAGAAGGCAACAAAATTCAGTAGATTAAGTGGATCCATGTGTTTCTTCTTACACTGCCAACTTTGACAGATGCAGTATATAAGATCTTTAGCAAGAAAACATTGCATCAAAATACAGTATCCAAGACATGATTCTCAAAAGTGATATTGGTCTGCTTGAAATTTATATTATTGAAACAAAAGTTAGGTAATAAAAATTATAAATCAAACAAAGGACAAAAATTTTGCAGATTATGAGGCATTTTGCATGCACTTTGACATTGTTAATTACAAATTTCCAAAGATTTTGCGCACTTAAATGAGTTTTTGTCTTGTTTCTTTACATATCTATGTGGAGTTGTACTTTTGAGGAGTGGGTTTCTTTTCATTTTTATTAAAAGGTTTTGAAAAACCAAGTTCCTAATTTTCATTAGTAACCAATAAACTTTAGACCCAAACTAGTTAAAAATACATTAGAATTTAAACATTATGATGTGATTGACTTCAAAAAATACCGATTCGTATTTTTTTTTTTTATGGATTTTAAAGGGCTCAATATATAAATTCACTCATCATTTTTGCAACTTTAACCTTGTGCCACTTTGAACCTTGCGAATGACTTATCGTGCACTGAACTTGTAAATTTTTCTAATATTATACACATTTTGACACTAATATCAATAGTTTTTACGATTTTTGGCTTTTATCCGTAAAATATCGACTTGATATCGTTAGCATGAATTTTAGGCCAATAATTTTTATAAATTTTAATTTTTTAATTTCGACTTGAATCGTTAGCATGAATTCTACTAGGCCAATATTTTTATACATATTTTAATCTTTTTTAAATGAGTGTTTAGCTTTTATCCGTAAAATATCGACTTGATATCGTTAGCATGAATTTTAGGCCAATAATTTTTATAAATTTTAATTTTTTAATGAGTGTTTAATTGATCCAATTTTGCAAATTAAAGTGTTTAATAAAATAATTTTGAAAATTGAAGTGTTTCATAGGTGTAATTTTATAAATTAAAATGTTTAATGAGTTAAAGTAAAAGTTTAAAGATGGATTTATGTATTTGACGGATTTTAAAATAAGTAAAATCCATATTAAAGAAAGGAAGACATGAACTCAACCATTGAATCACTTTACAAAAAAGCAAGAAAACAAGATATGCTCAAGACATCATTGTCAAGTATCAAATGAGGCAAATGTAAGAAAAATCATAGAATGCACTAATAAGAAGAGAGAGGCATTGATTATTTTGATGGGTTTGTTCATGATTGAACTACACACAAATGCATGTATTTTGTAGCAAAATTTGTCACCATGGGATTGGCATAACATATATAAGGGCCAGCCAAAGAAAAGGTAAATGCAGGATTACCTTTTGTCCTTCAAACAGAAGTATCCTTTGGACAGTAAATAAACTTCCAAACATGTCCTGTGGCCATGCAGTGCCATAAAATTTTTCAAAAGAAGAAAAAATAATACTAGAAGAGGATAAAAAATTTGCAGTTGGTTGCTTTAGTTATTAATATGAGAACTACTAGTCACTGCTATCTTACTAGGGAGATGTGCTCTTCTCTTTTCTTACTGACTATGAGCAGTCTACGGTTTTTGCTTTGCTTTGCTGAGTAGTCTGTGCACAACTTAAACAAGAAGCTACACTAATTTCATTGTATAGAAAGTGAAGCCCACTTCTAGTTTCCTTCTAAATTTTTTATTTTATTTACCTCTCTCCCTTTTTCAAAAGGTGGATTTAGAGAATTTTAAATTAATTATACAATCAATACATATATATAAAGCAAACATTTTTTTTTTCTGGAAAGTTGACATGTGCCATATCCACTTGGTATTTTAATTTGACATGTGGCGTATTCCTCCGGTTAGGCTTCCACTTGGCATGATTTGATTTGATTATTTAATATATTAATATATTGGCCTGGTTTATTTTGATTTTTATTTATTTTGAATTGGTGTTTTTGGTTTGGTTTGATTTGATTATTCAATGTATTAATGTATTGGTTTGGTTTGGATTTATTTTGAATTGGTATTTTTGGTTTGATTTGATTTGGTTCTTTAATGTATTAATGATGTTAAATAATTATTATTAATTATTAGTTTTTAAAAAAATGATAAAGTTTAATAACAATGAATTATTCTATTAATGTATCAATATATTGCTTTGTAATAAATATTTACTCTTAAATTTGTGAAGTAACAAGCGTTTCCTCCAACAACTGTTAATATATTTTTAACGTTTCATATCTAAATATTTTTTCATTCATTTTTTTTAAATGGTGTAGTAATACACTTTTTTTAAATTTTAAATTTTAAATTATTTACCCTCGAGAAACATTTTAGCTTTTTTAGAAATACTATATATAAGTTGTATCACTATACTATATATAAGTTGTATCACTATATTTTTCAGTATTCTTGGCAAAGGTGTATTGGTCTCTGCTTTTAAATATATTATTCGTTTATTTTTTTTAAAGTTCAGAATTTTCTACATTTCAACTAATAGAGTTAGTAATTCTTACTCAAATTTTTTTTTTGTCTCCATTTTTAAAGATTATTTAACATATTTTTGTAGCCGTAAATTATCAAATCAAAGTGTATATATATATATATATATATATACATGTGCAAAAGTTTCTTGGTTATTGCCACGTTAGGATTCCTAAATTAATGACACGTGCATATTTAATTTTTTTTATTTTTATTATTTTTTTTAAAAAAAATAAATTAATTTCATGAATTGGAATTAAAACCATCTTAAATGTAATAATTTAATATAACATTAGAGAATTAATTAGTTGTGTTAAAAATAACAATTTTATATAATTTATTTTAATGATATGGAAATAAATTACATAATTTATAAATTTTTAATGATATGGGCATTTTAATGATATGAATAAATTACATAATTTATAAATTTTAATGATATGGGCATTTATTATTTTATATTAAAAAATTAAAAATTTTAACATGATGAATTGATGATTTTTACGACTTTTAGTTATAAAATAAATTATTTATTCATGAATTTTATAGCAAGTTAATTATTTTTTACATTAATTCTAAAATATATCAAATTAATGAATTTTACCCCTTTATTTTACTTCTTTCTTTTTTTATTTATCTCTATAAATTTCAACATTTTTAATTCATACTCCTGAACATATGTTTGTCTACTAATTTTTATTCTAATAATTAAAAATCACAGCTATATTTTTTTTACTATTAATATATTTAATAATATGTTTTAACAGCATAACAAAAGAAATTTCATTCAAGAATCTATAAATGATATATATATAAATTCTTTAAATTTTTTTACTTTATTTTTTTTAACCGAGCATGCACGGGTATATTGCTAGTTACTGTATATTAATGGGATCAAATTACTACTAATAACGATTGTTAAGAGCACAATTACTAATTCCAAAAAAATTATTTTGAAAATTTCATCAACTAATTAAGTATATTTGTTACCAATAAAGTATCGGTTAAAATAGTAAGCAACCTCAATACCCATAAAAGTGAGAATACAAGTTCAATTCTCGAGTAGTGCACTTTGCTAGACGGGTTACGGTCTTTACTATAAAGAATATATAATAATATATAATAAATAAATTCAGTCTTTTCCTTAAAAAAAAAAAAAATCAGTCTTTGCTAATGAAGAAGGGAAGATATTATTTGGCTAACAGTAAAAGTAAAAAGAAAAAACACCAAGGACAGTTTCCAAATAGGAAAGCATTGCTTTATTTTCAAGAATTACTAGAAGCATTCTTTTTTTCTTTTTCTTTCTTTACTTTTTTTTTTTTTTTTTTTTTTTTTTCACATTTTTTTTTTTTTTTTTTTTTTTTTTTTTTCAAATTGATCAAAAACTTTTTCTTTTCTTTTTTTTTTTCCCCAACGGTTACATTTAGAGGACCATTGGCATTTTTGGTCATTAGCCAATTTGCCACCTTCCATTTGTACTTTCCTCTTTTTTTTTTTTTTTTTTTTTTTTTTCAAATTGATCAAAACTTTTTCTTTTCTTTTTTTTTTTCCCCAACGGTTACATTAGAGGACCATTGGCATTTTTGTCATTAGCCAATTTGCCACCTTCCATTTGTACTTTCCTCTGTCCAGCCATGGCAGTCATCTTTTGAAGGAAAGCTCTTTAGGGCATTCGCAAAGGTGTTCAAAGGGTTTTCAAGCCTCAAAGCATGCAATTTTAAAAAAGCAATATATGCTTTTGTTTTTCATAAATAAATTAAGAGTATTCCTAGTCAAAAAAACAATAGTGTTCTTTACATTCCATCATGATATATATATATTTATTCATTTAATTTCTTATTTGATACTCTAATTATGTTGTCTATTATCATTTAATACCCAAAGAAAGAGCACCCATTTATACTTTTATGCCTTTCCTTTTATTTTGTTCTTCTCATATTTAAACTTTGACCCCTTATTTCTTTTTTATTTTCCCAACCCTTTTGCCTTTTCTTTATTCTTTAAACAATTTTACATGTTTGAACTGGCTAGCACAAAATTTTTGACCCGTTAACTATATATAATATATAAATATTCTTTTTATGAAAAAAAAATTTATAAATATTCCTTGAAGTTTCAAATATTAATTGGAGCTTCATTCTAGATTAAAAATTGATTAGAGTTTAAATCACTTCATGATAGATTTTCTACACTAATCCAATTGAGTAACAAAAGGTTGCATATTAGCTAGAACTCAGCACGGATCAATACGCACAAGGCCTAGTATCTATCGTTTACGACTAGGACTATAGGGAGCTCGACATAACTCTCTCTAAAGAATTCAGTAAAATAGCTCCGTAATTTTGCGAGAAGGGATGCCTTCTCACAAAAGGGTCGTAGTGACCGTTTACCAAAAACACAGTTCTCAGAGAAGTCATTAAATTTTCATTTTATACACATGATATTAGTAAATTATAGTACTTTTGGATGTGCTAACAAAGATTTTTACAGTTATAAAACCAATTTAATAATTGTCTGGCTAATGATGAAAGCAATGAACTTTGAGAATTGAAAATCTGTACTTGAGTGTTAGTTGATTCCCCCCTTTCTTTTCCCTTTACTATGTTCCCTCTAGGTTAATTCATTTTTCAATTAAGGATTAACAAGGACTTGCATCAACAAAATAGTTCACCAAAGCTTATAACTTATTAAGTACTTTTATTTATATATATATATATTTTTTTTTTTACTTTGGGTTTCAAATTATTAAATTAAAGAAAATGAGTTGTTAGGCAAAATTAAGCTTTTGATTTTATATATTACTCTTTGTAACTATATTATCGTATTGGAAATATTCTCTGACATCAATGCATGATAATTAGTTTCGTACATTTATACATTTTTAAACCACGTTTAGAATAAATGAATTTTACAAAATATTGTGAAACGTACTTAAATCTTATATTTCAATTTGGAATAAAATAAATTTTTTATTTCAATTATTGCGAAATCAAGTTCTTTATGAAATGAAATATAATTAAATCAAACTCTATTTGTATTTCAAAATTTATTTTCATCAAAGTTGGAATTTTTTTTTTTAAGAATTCAAATTAAGGAGTTAATTAATAATAACTTTCTCAATCACCAAAGGGTTAAGAAAAAGCAGTCTCATGCTGAATTTTATGAGAAAAGCACTTTCGATTTCTGAAGCAAATCAATTAAAATACAAGAATGGCTTCTATGACCAAACTAAGAAGCTTCAAACAAGAGAAACACTGTCAGGGGAAAGAAAAAAAAAAGATACAAGAACGTGGGTGAATCAAAGTGTACAAAAAACATAGAAAAAGCTTGTCCAACTCTGTGGTGGAGACTGGAGTACTCCCACCATGATAGTGGAGATAGGGTTATGACACCGTCGGGTTCGGGCGGCTGATGTGGAGGCACTTTCCTCCTAGATAATTGGAACGTGTTCTTTACGCGCCTTGGATTTATCATGTGGTGTTATGTGTTTGAAGCTTGCATGCTATGTACTTTACTTCTCCTCGTGTATGATTTCTGGATATAGAATAGATAATGGTTGTACAAAAGATGAAGCAAAAAATATATAGCAGAAGCAATCTCTACTGTTATCTTTTTTGGGGAAATGGTAGTCTGTGCTCCTACAGAACTTTAGCTTCATGTCATTGCGGTGAAACACTGGCAGCTATCTATTCAGTCGCGCTCTCCATTATAGAAATGATATATCCTTGTAATTGATCTAAGGAGTATATGTCACACTAGAATCATACACCATCAAATTAATTCAAAGCTATAAATTTTTTCTTTTTTCGAAAAAAATCGATTAATCGAACTGGATTTCATTTCATCCCGCATGAACTTTACTTACAAGGTTAAAGATTCGAAATTTAAAGTCTATTTTTACAAGTTGAGTTTTGTCTAAGGGTCCTTCTAAATCTAAATAGAATTTAAAGGTATAAATTTATTATTTCTTTAAAAAAATCAATTAACGAAAGTGAGTTTCATACTCATACTAACCTTATTTACAAGCTTAAGGATTCAAAATCTGAATTCAACTTTGAAGAGGGTTTTAAGTTAACGTCAGCTTAAGCGTGAAAACATATGCTCAAACTAAAGTAGATATATAGCTTGATTTTTGAAATTATTATCCTGATTGGTGAAAGTTTATTATATAATGCAGAAAGATTTAAATGTCTTTCTTGCAATTAGGGGTGAGCATTTGGTTTGATCAAATCAAAGTGGTTTAATTTTGTCTGACTGAATAGATTTCATAATGACTGAATTCAAACTAAGAGCGTGAAAATCGCTTCAGTACTAAACCAAATCAGATCGGTTGGAGTTTGGTTCGGTTATTCTGAAGCGAATCATTTATTTTAGGGGTAAATATCAATTCGAGCTGCACAAGTGATTGAATCAAAAACCGTTAAGTTAACACTATTCGAACCAAACTCTTAAAATACTAACCAAATCAAATCAAAATGAGTCGGTTTGGTCCTCACTAATGATGATCACCCCTACTTGCAATGAAGTTATTATTATTATTTTCCAATCTTTCAGCTCAGCTGAATAATGGAATTGGCAGTGAAGGAATATAACAACCTGTGACATGTAAAGCTGCTTTCTAATTATAATTCCTTAAGAAAGATAAGGAACCTGGTTCTTTAATTCCTTCCATCCCCTATAATGGTTCCATTTTTCAATCATATGGCAGAAAGTGATTAGCCATCTTCTTAATTTTTTTTTTCTTCTTCCTTTACAAGTCTCTTTTCTGGTATTTTTTTATGATGATTATTACATTTATTGACACGATATACATGTTACGTAAATTTACCATATATATTTATGATGTCATAAATAAATATGGCAATGGACCCGATGCTTCTGGATATTCACGTACAACTTGTCATTTGGAAACAAAATAGATAATAATTAATATGGCAGACATTTATTTATAAAACACAATCATGAAATTTCATTTGTTCTTAATTTCCTGTGTTTCTGCAATTATTAAGATTATCTCCAATTATTTGGACAAAACCTTTTTAAATTCAAAGAAAAGACTAAAAAAATCTAAAAAGAGTTTATGTGGTTTCATGTATTTGGACATGAAATCTTAGCAAAAGTGAAGGTGAGGTAGATGTTTCCACTTAGGGGTTTACCTGCAATTATAAAGACTCTCCAAAATATAGTTTTTTTTTTTTTTTTTTTCATGAATCTTAAGCCAAAAGTTGAATGTTGAGGTAGATGTTTCCCACCTTAGGGGTTTACCTGCACATTATAAAGACTCTAACCAAAAAATATTATTTTTTTTTTTTTTTTTTTCTAATTAATTTTTTTTTTTTTTTTTTTTCTAATTAATCCAATGAATTGAGTGACCATATAAGGGTTCCTACCCCATAAATAAGAGGGCAGTCCAAAAGATAGTGACCCTTCAAAATGATGGGGCAGGCCTGCCCATCAATAAGACAGATAGTGACACCTCAAAAGAGCACCCTCCCAAGTCCCTAACCCCATGAGTGAGTATGAAGCACAAGTGGAGCCAATCACACTATTTTATGACAAAACTCACATGAAAGAGAGTTGTTCATGTTAATACATAAGCACTGTTTCCCATGTACGAGGGGCCATATATTTTTCTTTTCAAAAAGAGAGAAATTGAAAGGAAGGTAGATAAATTGAATGGTTTCATTTCTCATCTTGTTCATTAAAATTGAATTTTTAGAATCAGATTATTAACCTATTCTTTTTCGCTTATCCCCGTCGTTTCGCTGGCGGATCTTTACCTTTGTTATTTTGATATCATATCTAGAGATGAGCAGTATTCGGTTCAAACTGAATAGCCGAATAGAACTGATTCATTTTGGTTTAGTTCGATCAAATTTTTTAGAGATCGGTTATCTATCAATTCAAATAATAAAATCGATGGTTTTTTATTTTTGGTTCGGTTACTTGAATAACGACCCAAATTGAGTTATACACTCAAAAGAGATTACTCAGTTTGGAATACCCGAACCGATCTGATTTGATTTGATTTTGAATTAATTTTTCACATAGCCTTCAGTGTGGTTCCGATCGACATGAAATCTATTCTGTCAAACCTAACCGAACCAATTCGATTCAGTCCGATTCAGTTAGACCGAATGCTCACTCCTAGTCATATCTACTTAAATTTGATGTGGATGATTTGATTTTCATTAACATGATAAATAACGTGTGTATATATATATATATATATATATATATAATGATATTTATTATCTTTTTTTTTTAAAAAAAAAAAAGAAAAGTAATGAATAGTTGATTGAGTTCAAGTTAATACAAGAGCACTCTTTTCCATGTGAGAGGGAGGGAGAGAATAGGGGAAATGGATTTTTTTTTTTTTTTTTTTTTTTTTTTTTGATATTTATATCTTTTTTTTTTAAAAAAAAAAAAAGAAAAGTAATGATAGTTTGATTGAGTTTTCAAGTTCAATAACAAGAGCAGCTCTTTTCCATGTGGAGAGGGGAGGGAGAGAATATGGGGAAATGGATTTTTTTTTTTTTTTTTGCTTTTCTGTTTTCTTTTAAAGTTGGAAGATCAAAAGTAAATATATACATATATCTTGCTACTTTCGCTAAGCTAGCTTGCTTTTTACTTTTCAAAGCCCTCTCTTTTAGACTATTCCATCGTCTAATAAAAAGCATAATGCACATTAAACATTGAGAAATTGGTTGGTCCCAACCATGTAGGGCAAGGAAGAAGAAGAACGGAATTAAAAGTTAATATGTTTTTTTCCTTTTTGAATTAAAAAAAAAAAAAAAAAAGGCCTTCAATGTTCCGCTGACATGATTTTTGTTCTACGATGTTGACTAAACTGTAGTCCATTATAGCAACCACCATTATATATCGATCATTGAAACAATACATAAGTAATGATACATTAATAATCATGCAATTCTTTTTACCTTTTACAGCCCCACTGTTCCCTGCAGGCACATGTTTCCAACTCATAAGCTAAAACCTTTCATTAAAAATTTTAAAAAACAATATTAACACTGTAGGTAATAATAAAGGGGTTACACCATAATGCCATAAAAATACACAACTTGGGAAAAAAAAAAAAACCCCAATTTTTTTTTTTATTTTTTTAATTTTTTTGGTCCAACCCTATAAATTTGTAGTAGGACAAGTAATGAATTCTGCTAAGCATGGCTCTCTCTGGAACTTTTTTGGGAGTGGGTCCTCTGAGGCATTATTAAGGTGCTCATATGTTGTGGCTTTTTTCATGTCACTTCTTGCATATTGTTTTATGTCCATAAACAAACCTTAAAGATTTAACTGTATCTAATGCTACTAACCGAATATGGGTAACTCAGCGTGACAAAAGAAACACGTTACGGTGTTGATCATCATGACTTGAGTCATAAGGTTCGGTTTTCCCTAATGCAACCCTCGGATAAGTCCTTTGCCTTCAAATACGAGGGGGATTTACAAACGGAACACAGTATGTTATATTATAATTTTTTGAAGTAAGCTGTGTCATATATTTCTGTGAAAGGATTCCTCTTATGTTTTCTTGTATTGCTTAAATTTATACCCTGGTTAGTGCAAAAATGTGACATGACTGCAAATGGTAGCATGAATAAGAGAAAAAACCCAAATTGGAAGAAGTTTGGGGTCATAAGGACTCGCAGCTGTCTATTAGCCATCTACTTTTCTTGGCCATTACAACTCCAAATATTTTATCAAATACCCCATACCGAAAAAGATTCACTCTCTTGGGCTTTTTCCAATCATTCTTGGCTTCAGAAATCCATATTGATTAACATGAAACAAATTTTTTTATGCTTCAATTGTAATTTGCAACAATTCCAACGTTTTGAATTGTGAAAAATAATTAAAAATGTAGAAGAAGTTTTGAGCAATTGAAAACATTAATTTATCTTAATTTTTCAGAATTAAAAATGCGAACTAGATTTACCATTAATTTAACCTTAAGCCTCCCCAATATGATATTCATGATTTGGCAATATGCCAATGCATCAATTATTTTCTCCACCAGTTAGCAATCATAATATGAGTAGTCATTACAAAAATCAGAGGATAGCATATAATGGTTGTCATTATCAAAAGCAACAGGACAAATGCAGCCATTTTTAAATGATTGAAAGTGCAATTCCAACATTCTCATTCAAAAGAATAAAGGAGAAACCTTTAAATTGATTAACGCGTAAAGGGCAATTTTTTTGTCAGTATGAATAAAGAACAGAAAGAAGATAGGCAGCAGCAGCAGCAGCAAGCAGCATCCAAACTTTAACTTTTTCTCCTCCTAATTCTGACTTTAAAATTTCCTGTATCCAATTGCCTTTATAATTTTATTTTTTTAATTAATCATAATTAAGCCATGCATAAAAAATAATTAATAAGCTCCTACTGCCCAACTCCTCTTTTGCTTTAATGTGTTCTACTTTTCTTACTTTTTAATTTTTCTCTTCTTTTGCTTAAGGAAGCCTTTAAAAAACCACAGAATATAGATAACAAAGAAGAATCCATTTTTATTTTCATCCAGAATTTCAAATTTCCTCATCTTCTTTCTCGCTTCTTCTTCCCTTTTCTTTCTTAAAAGGAAAAGACAAGAAAGCAAAAAGAATGAACAGAAAAGAGAAACAAAGAAAAGGAGAGGCTTAAGCTTTCTTTCGCTTGTATTTGAAAGACTGCTCTTTCTGTGAAAGACTGTTTGATTCCTTAAAGCCTATGCACACTTGAAGTTTCCTCAAGATTCCCTTATCACTTTCCCCATTACTTTTCCTAGAAAATCAATCCATACCCCTTTCCTTAAAATCCCTTTTTGTCTTTGCTTCAAGTCCTTCCAAACTCAATTCCCCCTGAAGAGAACAAAAATAATTTCCAGGAAAACAAAAAAAAAAAAAATATCAACATGGTTCCCTCTTTCATTAATTTTGACCACCTCTGCTTCTTTTCTAAACACTTCTTTGTTTTGCGTTCTTTAGTCAATGATTTTAAATGCGCTTAATCGCGCTAAAACAAGAATTTGAATTCCCTGAACTAGAATTGAATCTTGGGAATGGTTCATAATCCAAAGCTGCGGTTTGTTCTTGGGCTGGCGTTAGTTGCCCTTCAAGAGGAAGAGTTGTTTGTCATTGGACTTAACAGATTTGAATCTTTAATGGGTTCTGTTTCACCTCAAATTTCAAGACTTGATTGGGTCCTCAGCCACTTGTCTCTTGCAGGAAACACTTCACACGGCCAACATTGAGCTTGTCAAGTTTAAATAATCTTCAGTTTCTTTCTTAACATTTCAAACAATCAATTTTCAAGTGGGCCAGTTTGGATTGGAACTTACTTCAGAAATGAGGAACTTGGAAGGTGTTTGATGCTTACAACAATAACGTTTCACTGCTTTCCTTCCTCCTGGGAATTTTGTCATTGAAGAAATTGAAAGTACTTAGATCTTGGTGGGAAATTATTTCTATGGCAAGAATCCCACAAAACTATGGTAAGCACTGGTGGGGTTAGAGTATCTTTCGCTCCTGCGGGGAAATGATCTTCATGAAAAAACCCTGGTGATTAGGCAATTTGACCTAACTTACAGGGAGATTTATTTAGGGTACTACAATGCTTACATAAAGGTGGAATGCCCCTAATGGAGTTTGGGATTTTGGTGATTTAGTACAGCATTGGATTTGTCAAATTGTGGACTGATGGTCAAATTCCAAAGGAGTTAGGGAACTTGAAGTTCTTGACACACTTTTACTTGCATGTCAACTTGCTTTCAGGTTCTATTCCGAAGGAGTTGGTAATTTTGACAAAACTTGGTCCAATCTTGATCTTTCAAATAATGCACTCATTTGGTGGAAATCCTTTTGGAAGTTCATTAATCTAAGCAATTGAAGCTTTTTAATCTCTTATTGAATAGACTAGCATGGGTTCTATTCCCAGATTTTTGTTGCAGAATTGCCTAATTTGGAAACATTAGGCCTTTTGATGAACGCAATTTCACTGGTGAGATTCCCTCGAAAACTTGGCCAAAATGGGGTAAGCTTTCACTTGTTGATTTTCTTCAAATAAGCTTACAGGTCAATCCCACAAGACTTAATGTTCCTCTAATAGTTAAAGATTCTTAATTCCTTTTCCAAGAATTTTTCCTTTTTCGGTCGCGATTTCCTGAAGGGTTAGGAAAATGCTATAAGTCTTACTAGAGTAAGACATAGGGCAGAACTACTTGAATGGTTAGCAATTCCAATGGATTCCTTTAATTGCCTCAGCTCAATTTAGCAGAGTTGCAAAGCAATGTCCTGTCAGGTAGTTTTATCAGAGAATGTTTAATTCCTCATGGAAAACCTGTTAATTAGGCCAACTCCAATCCTGTCAAACAATCTTCCCTTTCAGGTTTCTCTAACCATTTTTCCATTTCCAATTTCCTGCTTTCGCCTCCAAATTCTTCTCCCTGCGTGGAAATCAATTCTAGGTCCAATTCCACCTTCTATAGAGAAACTTCATCAAGTACTAAAACTTGATCCTTAGTAGGAATTCATTTTCTGGGTCAATTCCACCTGAAAATAGGAAACTGTTTTCCATTCTCACTTTTTTTCCTTGAACATTAGTCCAAACAATCTTTCTGTTCGATTCCCTAGAAATAACAAATATACATATCTTAAACTACTTGAAGCTTATCAAAAACCACTTAAACAAATTCATACCAAAAAAATCCATCGGTTCAATGAAAAGCCTTAACAATTGCAGATTTTTCTCTTTCAATGATTTTTCTGGTAAACTACCCTGAATCATGGCAATTCTCAGTCTTTAATAAATGCCTCATCTTTCGCCGGTAATCCTCACTCTGTGTTTCTCTTCTCAATAAATCCTTGTAAATTTTCACTTCCGCATTGCAAATAACGCAAAAAAAAGGCACCTAATTGACCTTCAAGTTAATATGTGCATTAGGCCTTTTAATAATGTTCTTTTGATCTTTGCAAGCTGCTGCAATAATAAAAGGCGCAAGTCTTTCAAGAAAAGCAAATTTCAGATTCTTGGAAATTGACAGCTTTTCAAAAAACTCGAAATTCTCAGTTGAAGATATGCCTGGAATGTGTTAAAGATGGTAATGTTATTGGTAGAGGATAGGTAGCTGGAATTGGTGTATCATGGGAAAAATGCCAAATGGGATTGAGAATTGCAGTAAAAAAAACCTACTTGGGTTTGGTACTAATAGTCATGACCATGGTTTTAGAGTCAGAAAATCCAAACACTTGGCAACATCAGGCATCGAAACATTGTTTCGATTTGCTCGCTTTTTGTTCGAACAAAAAAGAAACAAAAATTTACTTGTTTTATGAAATAATATGAGAAATGGAAGCTTAGGAGAAGCATTACATGGAAAAAAGGCGGCATTCTTGACTTGGAATTTGAGGTAGCAAAATTGCTAATTGAAGCTTGCTAAAAAGGTTTATGTTACCTTCATCATGATTGTTCACCTTTGATTGTTCATAAGAGAATGTAAAATCAAACAATATTTTGTTAAATTCGAGCTTTCGAGGCTCATGTTGCTGATTTCGATTGGCGAAATTCTTAACGGACGGAGGAGCATCCAGAATGTATGTCAGCTATAGCAGGGATCTTTATGGTTACATAGCACCTGGTAAAGTATATTACTTCTGCATTTCATTCTAAAAATTAAGGGTCAGCTTTTCCTTTTCCTTGTACTTCTATTTCATTTTGGTTATTATTGTTTTGCTTTCTAATCAACATTTGTTTAACCCCTCAAACTATTTCCATAGCTTTAGCCTCCCATAGATCTTTATAGGGGTGTGCAAAACTACTACCGAAGTCGAAAATCGAACCAACCCATTTCGGTTCGATCAGGTGGGTTCAGATAGATTCAGTTCAGTTGGTTAACACAGAAATTCATGCGGTTCTTAAAGTAAACTGAAAAGGGCAAAATCGACGCAAAATAGTTCTGAACTGCCCAGAATTCAGTTTGATTCAAATAACCAATTTCAATTCCAGTTCGATTTTATTGTTCAAAAAGCCTTCAAACCGAAGCGCGACGCGTTTTGCTCAAGGGTAAAGATCTTTCCTTATTCTTAAGAAATTTTGATCCAACAACCAAAGAAATAAAGAATTGTAGTTCTACAACATGAAGACTATTACTTCTCAAGACCGAATTACATCCGCAATTCCCAAGCCGGGGCTCTCTTCCCTGTCTGACTAAAGTGACAAGAGCCTATATGTAAAAACCACTTCATGGTACTTCGAGTTCAATGTGACAGGACAAAATAGACAAACTAAGAATACTTGGCAACATCGAAAATTTTTGGTAAACAAAACAAGACAGCCTCTCGTTGTTGGGGCCCAAACAAAAACTATTGATCTCCGAATCTGAGAAGGGTCAATCTTGAACACATCATTGGCAAGTCTGACCATGATTCTATCTAACGCAAGCAGCAACGTTTGAGATTAGTGAAAGCCTAAACCGAATACATTCCCATTTTAAACAACTCTATACTATACCTTTTGCGCACAAATAATAAGAAAATTATATATATTTTTAATTTTAATTTTATACGTTACAAAGCTAGATTTTTGGTCTTTAACTGTAAACACGCTGTATTTTCTTCTTCTTCTTCCTTCTTTCTACCCACTCTATACCTAATCGCTGTCCTTTCTTTTGGCTGTTTTGTTGATTGTATTTGTAGAATACTGCATACACGTTTGAAGGTGGATGAGAAGAGTGATGTGTTAGGTTTTTTGGAGTGTTTTTCTTTTGGAGCTTTCTCACCCGGACGTCGGCCGGTCGGGTTGATTTCGGAGAAGGAGTAGACATTGTAGCAATGGAGTAGAAGAAGTGACAAGCAATCGAAGAGAAGATGTTAATGCAAGTCGTCGATCGAAGACTGACAAATGGTGCCTAAAGATGAAAGCAAATGCAATTTATTTTTCAATTGGCAATGGTTATGTAGCCAAGAAAAATAGCATTGAGCAAGTCCCTACAATGAGAGAAAGTGGTTCAAATGCTATCAGAATTTCCCCGCCCATTCTCCAGATTATCATTCATCATCAATCTTCGATTGTTTCTTCTCAACCAGTCGAAAAATGGGGAAAAAGAGAAAAACTAATGCGAAATTCAAACAAGATCTTCTAGTATATAAGAGGTTGAATAAATTTTTTTTATCAGATAATTTTAATGGCGTCCTTTAGTTAATAAATGGCTTGATTTTTTTTTTTTTTTTCTTTTCCTCTTTGTTAATTGTGCAAGTATCAATTTTTTGGGGTTAGATTTAGAAGATAGGAAATATTTGGTAAACGCATAGGTGTAGGAATAATTTTTGGGGTTGCACTTCTTTTTAAAGAGAATATCCTTTATGATGGAAAAAGAGAGCTTGCAATCTTTATAATGGGGTCATGCATGCTCTTCTGGTATTATACTTTTAATGTATACAAATGTTATATAGCCTATTTGATTGCTTTACATGTTAACCTCAAATTTATTTAAAATTTTCAGTTTTCTATTCTCAATGTCATAATTGATGCTTATGGGTATGTTAAAGACAAGGATTATATGCTATGTATGTGAGTCATCATTCATGAAGCATCCCTACATATAGTGATTGTTTTCTTTGAAATAATTTTTTTTTTATTTTTGGGGACTGTTTTTCTCTTAAGCAGAGGGTTTGAATAAGTAAAATCTGGATGCTGGTCAAAGAATAATAGCACAAACAAAAAATGCAGTAAAATGTAAAAATCTATAGCAAATAGCAGTGAGAAAAGAAAAAAAAATTGTGGATTGAAGCGTGGAAGAGTAAAATCTGTTGTCCATGTAATTCAAGTTTGAAGTTTCTTAATAACTCCAAATTGCTGGAATATCCATTAATTGCCAACTCTCTTCTCTTCAATCTGAATTACCAAAAAAACTCTAAATCGCCGTAACGCAGTGAAAAAACATCCTGAAATCAAAGAAATGGTTACCCCGTAGAATGGGGCGGCGACCGCCCCGGCCGGTGGCGCAGCGGTGAATGTAAAGTAATATGAATGATCCGCACCAGCTGCAAGAATCGGCAATTCGTTGAACTTGAGAGAATACACTCTAACTTCAGACGAGTTAATGTTTGGCCGGAAATTCTCTGTGACGCAATTGAAACGTCAACCTTTCCATGGCACTGAAAATTATTTTTCCGTTGGACGTTGTCCTGGCTTTCCTTTCCCATAGTTTGATTTATCTAAGATATAATACTGCTAATAAGTCTTGCCCACTGGCCCAATAGCCACTGTCATCCCACAGTAACAGGTAGCGGTAATAAGAGAGACGGGGCACGCCTGGCAAGCCGAGCTGTTCGAGCTTCGCTTGGAAAAAAGTGTGAGAAAAAAAATTCAAGG
>NW_023590969.1:32670-154174 GCF_014843425.1 Jatropha curcas
TAATATCAACGGAATTTCAATTTAATTTATTTTCCGGGCCGGATCTTTCTTCATTCTACTCTTAGCTCCAAGCAAAAATACTATCTCCATATTTTCATTTCTTCACGCAAACAAAATCAGAGATCATTTCAATTGCATTTATGCGTACAAGTCATTCAATATCCTCCATATTTTCATTTCTTCACGCAAACCAAAATCAGAATCATCAATTGCATTTATGGTACAAGTCATTAATAAGTGCCAATCACTACTTTCTCAACCCAATATTAAAGGCGAAACTCCATTGCACATGGCGTCAAGGTTAGGGCATGAAGATATAGTGGAATTTCTTATAGATCGGGCAAAAACAATACGGGATGAACAAAACGACATCGAAATTGGAGCGGAAGCAGCGAGGCAAATGGTGAGAATGATAAGCGTAGAAAAGGATACGGCGTTACATGAGGCGGTGAGAAATAATCATATCGGAGTGGTGCGAATTTTGACAAGAGAAGATCCTGAGTTTGAGTACTTAGCTAACGATGTAGGAGAAACTCCACTTTACCTTGCTGCAGAGAGAGGGTATGATGATATTGTTACTCATATTTTACAAACTTGCACTTCTCCAACTTATGATGGTCCTTTCGGCAGAACTGCTCTGCACCTTGCCGTAATCAACAAAAATTTACGTATGTGCTTAAGTTAAAAGGCTCTTTTTGGTTAGCAGATTAACTTTGAATGAAGTTTTTTATTATCTATTCTTGATTCCAGCAATGACAAGAAAAATATTGGAAAGAAACCAAAATTTAACAAGAGAAGTAGACGAACAAGGCTGGACTCCTCTGCACCATGCTTCACACTCAGGTAACCTGCCAATAGTGCAGCTGCTACTACAGTTTGATAAATCTACTGCTTATATTCGAGATAAAGATGGAAAGAAGACGCCCCTTCATATTGCAGCTTTATGGGGTAAAACCCATAAATCGATTGCGCAAACTATTATTTCTCATTGTCCTGATTGTTGTGAAATTGTTGACGAGAGAGGCAGAAATGCTCTGCATTTTGCTGTGGAGAGCCGTAGCGAATCAGGAATATGTTTTCTCCTTCAAATTCCTTTAATTTGCAATCTTATAAATCAAAAAGACAATGATGGTAATACGCCAATTCATTTGCTCGCGTCTATGGGCTTTTATTGTGATCCACTCTTGAGCCACCCTCTTGCTGATAAAATAGCAGTTAATAAGCAAAACTTGACAGCTGTGGATATTATTCTAGATTCATCTGAGGGCAATCTCTCAGCCGGCAGTTCCCAGGTACGTGGAATCACAAACCTTTGAAAACGAGTCATAATATCCATAATACTCATTTTCTAATAGAAATCCATTTGATTACTTTACATCATGACTGACCACATGTTGTTTATGCATTTTACCATGAAATGTGTATTATATCTATGATTGCGAAAAATAACTCTATTAAAGATTATGGAATAATAAAAATGTTTTCAAAAATTTTAATTTTATTGGTTGAAAAAGATAAAAATAATTTAATTTGATCAATTATATTAGTTTTCTATTTAAATCTAAATGATATTGCCTAAATAATAAAATAAACTATAATTAAAAGAAAATAAGAAATATCTAATAATGTACAAAATAATTATAAATTTAAGTAGAAAAGTATTGTCCGATCTTAATTAGGAATTATAATTGACTTTCAAACTTATGAATTTTACTTTATCTTTACGAATAAAATATTATAATCTCAAGTTTTTTATTGATGTATTCAATTTTTAACTTGTGCCCTCTTATAGAGGATAAAGGAGATAAGTCTTCCTTGTAACTGTTTTCTAATAATTGTATCTGTTGTTATCTTTCTGTTTAGGTCTATGTTTATCACTTCTGTATACTTAGTTTAGGACTCTGTATCTATATAAGTTGTACTCTTGGTTCTGATGTTTATCATCTGCTGTATTACTAGGTTTTAGGACTCTGTATCTATATAAGTTGTATCTTAGACTTTATAACTTATATTTTCAATTTCTTTCATATGGTATCAGAGGCCTTAATAATCTGCTAACGAGGCACAACGATCCAAATTTTCCTTTACATATTTGGTCTTCTCTTTTCTCTCCTGTTATTCAGCTTCAATGCTCCTACCGCATTTTCCAATTCAAACTAAATCAGGGTTAAATGTTCCAGTCTTGGCGGCGAAGCAAGTTCAATTCCACCTTAATCGCGCTAATAGGGTTTTACTGCGTGTATATTGATGGGCTCTACTCCAGCGCGTCAGCGGCGATTCTATGAATAAACCAAACCCAGATCTATGACTATCTTGGTATCCGGCAAAGATCACACTCTTAAGCGCTCTTTTGCGGCAGCTGCACTGAATCAATTTCAGGCCACTAATATCGTCGGCAGAATCACGGCGAATAAGAAGATGTCTGGATCGACATTCCCAAAGTTATTGCAAATACCTCACGATTCGGAGGATTCTTTCTCTGAAGACCCAGATTTGGCTTCAAAAACTCCTTCAAACTCCAAAGGCACCAAACAGGTATCTGTTTTTCTGAATGAAATGCGAGCCATGGCTGATGAATTGGCTCTTACTCAAAACCCTATTAGTGATGAAGATTTGATTGTAGTGATGAAGATTTGATTGTGCACATCATTGCTCAATTGGGAGATGAATTTGCCCCAATTGTTGCTGCTCTTAAAGTGCGTGAAACTTCAATTTCGTTTTCTGATTTGTTTGAAAAACTAACTGATTTTGAGCGATCACTGAAACGGAAAGAGGATGCTAGCTCTAATATTGCAACAGTTCATGTCACTCAGAAGTCCACTACTAAGTCGCAAAATGCTGGTTCTGATGGGAACAACGTGAATCATGGATACTTTTCACGACAGAATCAGGGGTTTAATTCTAATTACAGGCGCAATCATGGAGGTTATAATAATCGTGGAGGTTATCATCAGAATTCAAATCAGACTAGAGGCAGCTATCGGCACGGTGTTGTTTGTCAATTTTGTGAAATTGCAGGACATAGTACTGCTGAATGTCGAAAGCTGGCTCGTTTTCTAAAAGAGAATAATATTTCAGTTCAGCACAGTAATGTTGGTGTGTCCACTGTACCTGCTGTTAACACTACAACGGCAATGAATTCTCAACCGTGGCTGTTTGATACAACAGCATCCCATCATGTAGCATTGAGTCCCTCCTCTCTTCAAGGGTATTCTGATTACGGTGGTCCGGATGAAGTTTTTCTGGGAGATGGTAACAGTCACTCTATTTCTCACACTGGTTTTACAAGTATTAATACTGCGAGCATAATTTTATCTCTTCCAGATATATTATGTGTGCCTAATTTGAAAAGGAATTTGGTTTCTATTGCTAAATTGTGTCGAACTAACAATGTTTCTGTTGAATTTTTTGCAACTTATTTTCTTGTGAAGGATCTGTCCACGGGGGCGCCGCTTCTACGAGGAGAGAACATTATGTACATCTTCAAGGTTTGAAACATGTATTGCGGTATTTGAAGGGCACAATTTATCATGGTCTGACTCTTAATCGCAATTCTGACTTCACTTTAAAGGCCTTCTCTGACTCTGATTGGGGTGGACAACTAGATCAATGTCGATCAACCACAGCTTATGTTTTATATCTTGGCTCCAATGTTATTTCTTGGAGGTCTGCACGCCAGAAATCGGTATCCCGTTCGTCGACAGAGGCAGAATACAAGGCCTTAGCCAATGCGGCTGCTGAAGTTGTTTGGGTGCAGAATTTAATTTCAAAACCATTCCAACTTGTTTATAGTGATGTTTGGGGACCAACAAAAATGTCAATTGATGGGTATCAATACTATGTTATCTTTATTGACCATTTTTCTAAATATGTTTGGTTATATCCGATGAAAAGAAAGTCTGATACTTCTCATTTATTTCTTAACTTTCAGCGTCTAGTTGAGAATTATTTCAATACCAAAATTGTTTCTGTTTTTTCTGATAATGGTGGGGAATATGTCAAATTAAAATCGCATTTTGCAGCTTCTGGTATTTCTCATTATACTTCACCACCTCACACGCCTGAACATAATGGTACTGCTGAAAGGCGACATAGACATATTGTTGAGACCGGTTTATCCTTACTTAATTATGCTTCTTTGCCTAATACCTATTGGACTTATGCGTTTCAGGTTGCGGTATATCTAATAAATCGGATGCCATCGTCTGTTATTTCGTTTCAAACACCGTTTTTCAAGCTTTTTGGTCATTCTCACAGTTTTGGGAAGTTCAAACCTTTTGGTTGCTTGTGTTATCCAAACCGCTTTGGTTGCTTGTGTTATCACGTGGTTACGTCCATACACAAACAATCTAAAACTCCAGTCCACGTTCTGTTCCATGTGTCTTCTTGGTTTAACTCTTCTACAGTCTGCTACAATGTCTGATATGTCGACTAAGAAATTGTATCTTTTCGTCATGTATAAGTTTGTTGAGCATGTCTTCCATTTCATAGGATAACAATAAATCTCATCAAAATTTCCATTTCTAGTTGGAGGTGCTTCTTGTTGGGCAGGTGCTGTTGTTGCAACATTCAGCCTAATTGTTGACCCAACGCTCCGGTATATATGCTTCTGCCTCATGCTTGTTTCGCCACACCGGCTGTGGACTCCAGTTTCGGAACAGGTTAGTCGTGAAGCTACACTGCTTTCAAGTTTTGGTCTCAGCATATCATTGTCTCCCTTGTGATTCAAGTATCTAAGTGACTCTCCAATTGCTAGCTACAGAGCAAGTAGACAGCTGCTCCGACTCATACGAAGCTGGTGGTCCTGTTACCTGTTACTCCACCTCCCTGCAGGACTGATTGTGCTATCGCTTTAACAGTGATGACCGGACTCCAGAGGACTATTACAGCTTGCAATACCGAGAAACTCAACAGTGCCGCAAACAGAACCGCGAGTATTTGTAAAGTTTCATCTTTTGTTAATGTTCAACAAGGTATCCACTCCTATTCTGCTTTGAGCCTCGCACGGTTTTCAGGCAAGCTTTTGAAGATAAAATTGGCGGGGCTGCAATTGGATTAGAAAAATATATCTCTCTTGAAGATATGGAATCTTGGAGTTGGTTCCAAGGACAGCTTGCAGGTTTCCGGCATTGGGTGTAAGTGGGTTCCGTATCTAGAACGAAACCGGATGTATCGATTGATAATTACTAAAGGCCCGGATTAGTGGCTTAATAGATTTTGCAGGGCAACCTGGCCGGGATTAATTTGAACATTCTATCCAGTAATCTAGTAACTAAGCCAGTCACAATACGGGTAGTGTTGAGCATTGCTGTCTCTAATGGCTGGTCTTTGCGACAGCTGGACGTGAATAATGCATTTTTGCATGGTACTCTTCATGAAGATGTGTATATGGTGCAGCCTTCGAGTTATGTTAATTCACAGTTTCCAAATTATGTCTGCAAATTACAGAAGTCTCTCTATGGCTTAAAGCAAGCGCCAAGAGCTTGGTACATTGAATTGACTACCTTTCTTATGCAATTGGGTTTCAAGAGGTCTCGCGCTGATGCCTCTTTATTTATCTTTGCCACAAATGGAGTTACAGCATACTTTTTGATTTATGTTGACGATATTGTGCTTACAGGGAATAACAACAAATTTCTGGATATTTGTGTTGCGAAGCTAGCGGCTCGTTTCTCCATTAAAGACTTGGGCATGTTGCATCACTTTTTGGGCATAGAGGTCATACCTACTGCCACTGGGTTATTTTTATCCCAGCATCGATATATTGCAGATCTGCTTCACAAATTTGATATGGCTGGTGCTAAAGATGCCATCACTCCCATGTCTGTTTTAGAAAAATTTGTTCTCAACGATGGTTCTTCTTTTGCCGATGCGACACTTTACCGGCAAATGGTTGGATCGCTGCAATATTTGGCTATGACGCGCCCGGATGTTTCCTTCGCTGTCAACAAATTATCCCAATTTATGCATAAGCCGACCCATGTACATCTTCTCCTTCGCTGTCCAAAAGACAAATCTATCCCAATTTAATGCATAAAGCCTGGACCACCATGTACCATCTCGACGGTTTGAAAACCATGTATTGCGGTAATTTGAAGGCAATACAATTTACCATTGGTCTGACTCTTAATCCGCAATTCGACTACTCACACACTTGTAAGGCCTCGTTCTCTGACTTCTGATTGGGGTGGACATACGTAGATCAAAGTCGGATCGAAACCACAGCTTATGTTTTTTATGCTTGTGCTCGCCCAAATGTTATTTCTTAGGCGGTCCCCGGACTAGCGCCAGCAAAAAACGGCATATGTCCGTCGTGCAGTATCCCGTTCGTCGACAGAGGCAGAATACAAGGCCTTAGCCAATGCGGCTGCTGAAGTTGTTTGGGTGCAGAATTTAATGACAGAGTTAGGACAAAAGCTAAAAGGCACACCAACTATTCTTTGTGACAATACTGGAGCAACTTACTTCTGTGCTAATCCAATCTATCATACAAGAATGAAACATTTGGCATTGGATTACCATTTTGTTCGTGAGAGAGTTACAACTGGTCTTCTACAAGTTTTGCATATCAGCTCGAAAAGTCAAATTGCTGATATGTTAACAAAAGCACTCTGCAAACACCCATTCTTACATTTTCGATCCAGGATTGGAGTTTCCGATGGAACCTCCATCTTGCGGGGGCGTATAGAGGATAAAGGAGATAAGTCTTCCTTGTAACTGTTTTCTAATAATTGTATCTGTTGTTATCTTTCTGTTTAGGTCTATTTTTATCACTTCTGTATACTTAGTTTAGGACTCTGTATCTATATAAGTTGTACTCTTATACTTAGTTTAGGACTCTGTATCTATATAAGTTGTACTCTTAGACTTTATAATTGATTACTTCAATTCCTTCATACCTCTAACATAAGATGGTTTAATTTTATTTTATCATAATTATTATTGTTTATTTTTAATAGAAAATCATTATTTCTACCTTTATTTGTATTTTGGATTAAATTTTTTTCTTATTCTATAATAAAATTAAATTTTGCAAATTACTATGAATTATTTTTCAATGTTTGAGTTTATGAATATTTTTAGTCAAATTTTATAGCACATAAGAAAATCAAATTGTAGTAATTATTTTATCTATAATTTTATTTATATTTATTAATTATTGTATTTAATTTATTGAGAAGTAAAATAATTATGAGTATTATTCTGGATAAATAATAAAAAATATAAGTTAAATAATGAGTACTTTTTAATGAAAAACAATATATGTAACACACGTTTTTAAATAATAGTTTTAATTTGTAATAGAAATATAAAATAAACAATGTAGTTAATAGAAATATATAGATATAGATATAACATGAGGTCTCCGAAATTTTAGTTTTGAAAAGCAATTTTATGAATTCATCATTTCATCTTGTTGCAGTCAATTGTAGAAAGTAAATTGAAGAGAGCTGGTTGCAAAAGGAGTCTTCGAAATAAAATAAAGATAGAACGAAATCGAGTTTTCGTAGTAAGAGGTGTAAGCTTCGATGAATTCACGAAAGCAAAAGATGCCCAGTTAATAGCAGCAACGCTCATAGCAACAGTGAGTTTTACAGCAGGTTTCACTATGCCTGGTGGTTACAATAGTGATAAAGGCACTGACCAAGGGATTGCGATACTGACAAGAAAAACACATTTTGAAGTGTTTCTTGTATCTGATACCTTAGCGCTCGTGTTTTCCACTACTGCGGTGCTTAACCACTTTTTATTTGCAATGCAAGGAAATAAGGAGTCATCTTTTTTCTTACTTGTATGGGCTTCTAGACTTACCCTTGTTGCAATGGGGCTGATGGTGCTGGCATTCAGAACTGGTATATGTGCAGCCTTGCCAAATAACTCGGGTCTTCGAACTGCGATTGCTGTCATCACTGAGTTCTGTCTTATTTACTTTGTATTCATGATATGGACTGCGATGCCCCTCTTTCAAAAAAGAGAAGCCAAATCTGAATTGCAGGAGCATGCTTGAATGTGTTTAAAATTGAAGCATAACTGAAAGGAATAGATGTTAAGCTGGATTGATAATAGTAATGTGTTTAGTTGTGTTTGCTTTCAGGTCTTCCAAAGATGATTTACTTGAATTTGATTTAGTTGTATGTGATCGTAAGCCATTTTAGGCCATACATCTAATATTAGTTGACCCCAGAGACAAGCTAATACAAGAGTTCATCCCTTAGCTAAAGACAAGCTAATATAAGAGTTCATTTCTTATCTAAAGCCTCCTACGTGTAGGCTCGTTTTTAAGCGTGGGATTCTATTTTCAAATTTTGGTTATCTTTTTATGTTTCAAGTTAATGCATGAAGTACTTTCCTTAAACAAAAGATAGAGATCTGTATTTTATAATAAGATTATACATTTCAATTGTTGGAGCAGGAGCAGAATCATGCTTAAAGGTATTTAAACTAGGTATTTAAACTGGGAGCATAACTGAAAGAAGTAGAGATGTGTATTCTATGAAAAAAATTTTGTGATGAAATGTGTAAACCATTTCAAATGTGTATTATTATTGTTTTTATTACAAAGGTCATGTGAGAGTCACATAAGTAGAGTGTTGTCCACATGTGATGACATGGTTAAAAGTGGATTCCATTTTCTCTTAGTTAGCATTCCAGCTAGCCAAATCGGTTCATGCACTTGTTTGTAAAAATTTTTCCAATCACAAAAATAAAAAATTTTCAAAAATTAGACCATATTTATAATTAGAAGTATAATTTGATTTTATGTATATTCCATTATTCCAAACTGAAATTTTATTATTATTATTCTTAGACTATAATTTGAAATGTATAAGGGTACTTCCACTTATAATATTTTCTTTTATTAAGACCAAATGATTATTTTTTTTTAATTTATTACTTTTTAAACTATGATTTAAAATTATGTTTCCATATTGAATGTAAGATTTTTTTTTTCCTTTGTCAATAATTAAATTGCCATTTTGATATTTTATACTTAATTTATACAAATAAAGCAACTATTGAATTTGAAAATTTTTAAATGTAGGAATTTTTGGAATTTTTGAAATTCCAAAATTTCACATTAAAATTTAAATAAATGCAACAGAATAATTTTCTCTTCATTTAAAATAGAAAATTTGAAATGGAAGGAATGCATTTTTAGATTTCAAAATATTTTTGGAATGGTATTCAAATATATCACTTCAACTAATCGTAATCCGCGCTACACGCATGGTATTTATAATTGTCACGACCCAATTCCATGGGCCGGACCGGCACTAGGGCCCAAGTAAGCTTAAGGCCCCCAAGGCCCGTAGTAAGCCTAAAACACTAAAAATTTCGCCCGCTACACGCAATTTGGTATTAATTGTCACGACCTAGTTGACCCCATTTCCAGGGCCGGATCCGGCACCTAGCGCCAAGGGCCAAGTAGCTTTAAAAGGCCCCCAAATGGCCCGTAGTAAGCCTAAAACACTGAAAAATTAGCTATCTCAATAATATATTTTCAACGTTTCAGGTCCCAATAGTTGATAGTGAAAAATAGAACTCAAGATACTATTACAGCCCGGCCCAAAGTTTAAAAACATTCATTAGTTAAACATTTACAAATTTCCCTGCTTATAATACACTATAATTATAATTTAGGCTCACAAAATAATTGTATCTATAATAATATACGAATAAAAATATACAAATCCTATAACTGCGGAGTTCTCTAACAAATGAATACAGATAAGCCTTCGGACGTTTATCTATTTAATAGACCAATACTAAACTTAGAGAACTCTTTTCTAACAGTGAAAGAGCTACTTCCTGAAAGATTTAAACAAAAAGAGATGTAAGTTTATTAATGAATAATAATTATTGCACAACACACACATTCACACAAATGTATAAAAAATGTCATAATATATCTCATTTATCATCCGAATCTAGTGTATATGCCACCACCAGTCCACACCAAATAGAATCACCAAAGGCACTCACAATTATAACAATCTCATATATCGACATCCGACGTGGAAATTAGTCAGTGGAGTCACCGAACCCCTGATGAGCCGTCCTCCCACATGGCTCATCCTCTCACGTGTGCACCAGGGAGCCGATCCCCAGTACTGGCCGACCGGTCTAATCTTCACTTGACCAGCCCTCTCATTGTTTTTCCATTCTCTCTTTTCTTTTCCCTACCAACAGGAGGTAACCCGGTCGTCTCCATCAAATCTAGATCATCAGGCGCTCACAACAGGAAGCCACCCTGCGGGCTGCGATCAATCTAGATTATCAGGTGCGCCCAATAAAGAAACCAACCTGTGGTTTTCCATATCACACAAATCATAGCAGTAGGTGCACACGGGGGCGCCGATCTCCCATTTACCCGGCCAAATTTCATATCATATTCAGGATCCATATCACATATACCAAATATAACAGAAATCAGAATCAGGATCCGTATAACAGAAACAGTCTCACAAACCCATGGTGACCCACTTCATCCCAGTTCCACACAAACAAAGCATAGCAATAACACAACACAATTAATCAAGCATTTCATTTAGATGCAGACATATGGATCAGCTGAACATTGTAATGCAATGCACAATTAAACATCCCTTCTCAAATGCAATTAAATAATTAAATAAATAATCTTATAATCTTAACAATAACTTAACAATAACAACAACGATAAAATAATAATAATAATAATAATAATAATAATAGACAATGATAAGGATATGGTAGATAAAGCACTTTATTTATTATATATCGAATTGTAAAAATTATCTAAATAAACTTATTTGTTATGTTATCAATTAAAATTATTCTAAGTTCTACCGAAATTTCGGCAGCACCTCCCCTAAAAATGGGACTACCAACCTGTTTAAATATCCTAGCAACACTAAGTATCATTCAATCAACACACACTGCCCATCCATCGGGCAATTAAACAAATTTATTTCTCTTCCTCCATCCAAAATAATCACATCAATATTTAATTGTAAATGTCAAACTGTAACTTACTATATAACATTAAGTAAATGAATAAATAAGCAAGTAAATAATAAATAAGCCAATAAATGAAAATAAATAAGCAAATAAATGAAAAATAGCTTTTTGCTTAACCTCCACAAGTTACTAGTTAAACTATCTAATATAGACCCTTAACAATCATATAAAACTATAGCTTATGTATTCAATAATCATCAACTAAATTCGGAATTTTTCGATACCAAAATTATGCATATTTCCAAACTATATAAGAATATTTAAATCATCTAGATATAATACATATTCACAAACTATATAAGAATATTTATTAAATCATAAGCTTAGTAGAATTACATAACTAACCGCTCTTAACCGACTAAGCATTCATTTTACTTCTTTTTTTTTTTTTCTTATGCATAATCAACTAGTTTTAGGCTAATGGCTATCTAAATATCTAATTAACTATTTCCAATTTATGTTTCACGTTTGATTACCAACTATTATCTTAAAGGACTTAACTTCTAAGTTTCAAAATTAATTGTATTTTACTAAGGCAAATAGTGATTTTAATTACACACTCATAATCTAATATTATCACAACTCTAATAATTATATTCTAGGTTCACATTCTCCTAAAAATGCTTCAACTAATTCATAGCATAATATTATAAATTTGGAATTTACACAACTAATTCACAGCATAATATTATAAATTTGGAATTTACACGAAGAATTAGGAACGGAGCCTTAGAGCGTACCATTTGAAATTTGGGCGAAGATTCCACGATCAGCACGAAGAGAAGAGAATTCTGCCTCTCAGGGTCTCGCCGGAGTGTCGCCGGCCGGTCACCGGAGAAAATACCGCCGCCGGCAGCACGCCTGACTCGTCGGTGGCGGAAACCGATTCTTCCCAGGAGTTTTTTCACCATTCATGCCAGCCCCTAAGCCTCAAAATTCCTATCAGAATTTCGTAATCCGTGCCTGCCGATTGTTGATCCTATGCTCGATTTGGCCTAAACCTCGTTCATCGACTGTGAAGTTGAGTGACGGTCCGTATCAATGGTAGGTTTCACCCACCGGGAGCCCCATCGTCGAGATCATAAGATATGGGGAGAACACTCGCCAGACCTAAGAGGAGGGCTGATCGACGGATCCTCTAGCTGGACTGAGCCACCGGAAACGCGAAACAGTCGGCGGAGGTAAAGCTCCATCGGGCGGATGACGCACAAGGGGCGTCCGGACCGCCGTGTTCCAGTCGCAGTGTCTTCCCTCATTCTGGGGCCGCGCGGATGCTCCACGAGATGCAAACCTCGCAGATATCATTCCGTCTTCAACGTACTCTACGTTGTGGTATGCGGAAGGCTCGCCGGATTTGACGTGGCGGAAGCCGGAGATTGTGGGGAGAGGCAGCGAGGTCTCGGCCCAGTAAAAGAAGTTAAGAAGGGAGCATAAAGAAGAATAAGAAAAGAAAGAAAAGAGAAGGTGTCGGTCCAGAGACTTCTTGGGCCAATTTCCGGTTCGATTTCGAAACAAAAACTGGTTGTGGTGCCGCAATTCAATAAATTTGAGCTCGAATTTTCAAAAGATGATTGTAATTGGGTGTTTTCTGGTCTGATTTATTTTGTATTTTAATCTGTTTTTGGTTCTAGGGTTCTAGAAACATTTCCTCAAAGTTGACTCGGAAATAATATAACAATATAATCCTAAGTATTTGATTTTTAGGGATCAGGAGTTAAATTTTAATTATTCATAATAGGTGTAAATTTCGGGATTTCGTTGATATTAGTTTCTCAAAATAAAATTTTATCGTGTTTGACGATCAAAAGTTTTCTCCACCCAGTTTTTATTTAGGGCTTGGGAAGCCCAACGTCGTTAAAACTTCTTGGGGCTCAATGATTAGAATTGCCTCAGATGCCATTACCGACCCGATGACTATCAAAATAATTTAGATTTGATTTGAATAAAAATCTGCGCAAAGTTTTGAAAAATAAATAATCTTAGGGCTTATTTGCACTAACATATGCATATTTTAATATAATTAATTATTATTTTCTTCTGATCTATAAATTGTATACTAAAATTAAAAAATAATAATAATGGAAATTATTTTTAATAAAAGCTCAAAAATCTGAACACCATTTTATTTTAGATCGTGTTGGAGGTGAATATTTTTATGTGGGATTGGAGTGAGTATTTCTTCTGACTTATAAATTTATACTAAAATTAAAAATAATAATAATGGAAATTATTTTTAGATAAAAGCTCAAAAATCTAACACCATTTATTTAATCAATATTTTTATGAAGTAGTTAATAATTTCTTATTTACATAATGTCTTTGATTTGATATATTTTTGGTGTATGATAAATAAATAAATACATCAATTAAATTATTGAATATTTTAATTTTTTCTTTAACAATGTTCCATTTTCATCCAACGTATCTAAAGGATTAAACATGCATACAAAAGTTTTAAATTAAATTGATTTGACTCCATAACATTTTAAATCTAAATGAGTTCCAATGTCTATAAACACGACATATCATCACTTAACAGTTTTATAGAAGCTTCAAATATATCAAATTATGATACTCATTCAAATTTAATAGTCAACATTTGCATAAGTGAACATTATAGAAATTTACATATAAACTATACACCAAAACTAAAATCAAGTTGAACAGAAAATATATTATATTCATTAAAATTATTAACAATCATAAAGATTCTATTATTAATAATTAGTTGAATATAAATAGAAGAGTAAATTAACTATACATTTAGAAAGAAACATAAGATGATATACATAAAAAAAACATTTACTTAGCTGCGATAACAACTCAAAGAGCAAAAAATTTTGGAATCTGAAAACTAAGGTGTAGAGCAAAAAATTTTGGAACTCTGAAAAAACTAAGGTTGTATTATATAATTATATATATAAGTATATGTATATATATATATATATATCCTGTAAAGATATCCTGTAAAGAACAAAAAAGGAATCTACAAATATCCTGTAAAGATAATTTTCTTAAATTAAATTTATCTTCCAAGGCTGCTAAATTAACTATCAACATATCATTAATCTTACCTGCAAATATCAATTCACAAACAATTTTAAATTAATAAATAAAATAAATTTGAAATTCTTATATAATATATTTTCAAAGAAACTAAAAAATAAAAAGGAATAGAGAGATCCTTATTGGTGATATTAACATGATCCATTTCATTATAAAGCTGCAAAAATAAAAATAGAAGCAATTATGTGAAAAAAAGTAAATAAAATAAATTTGATATTCTCTTCTAATACATTTTCAAAGAAAGAAAATAGAAATAGAAAGGATAGGGAAAACCTTATTGGTGATATTTTAACATGAACAGTTTCATTGTAAAGCTGCAACAATAAATAAAATAGAAATAAAAGCAATTACGTGCAAAAGAGTAGAAAGAGATAAAGAACTTATTGATGATTTTGAAAATATTTGAATAAATAACGAATGAATTGGAATATCTATAGATGGATGGATAATGATTAGATCTCAAAAACAATGTTCATTGTTATTAAATTATTAATTAATAAATATTAATTTGTGACCAATTAAAATACAGCAAAATAAATGAAAAAACCTAAAAACATGGCCAAAATGGTAAGCTTCAACTTGTTGATTTGTCTTCAAATAAGCTTACAGGTACAATCCCACAAGACTTATGTTCCTCTAATCAGTTAAAGGTTCTAATTCTTTTCAAGAATTTCCTTTTCGGTCTGATTCCTGAAGGGTTAGGAAAATGTTATAGTCTTACTAGAGTAAGACTAGGGCAGTTTCAAGAATTTCCTTTTCGGTCTGATTCCTGAAGGGTTAGGAAAATGTTATAGTCTTACTAGAGTAAGACTAGGGCAGAACTACTTGAATGGTAGCATTCCAAATGGATTCCTTTACTTGCCTCACCTCAATTTAGCAGAGTTGCGAAACAATGTCCTGTCAGGTAGTTTATCAGAGAATGTTAATTCCTCATCGAAACCTGTTAAATTAGGCCAACTCAATCTGTCAAACAATCTTCTTTCAGGTTCTCTACCATTTATTCCTTTACTTGCCTCAGCTCAATTTAGCAGAGTTGCAAAACAATGTCCTGTCAGGTAGTTTATCAGAGAATGTTAATTCCTCATCGAAACCTGTTAAATTAGGCCAACTCAATCTGTCAAACAATCTTCTTTCAGGTTCTCTACCATTTGCCATTTCAAATTTCTCTTCCCTCCAAATTCTTCTCCTTGGTGGAAATCAATTCTCAGGTCCAATTCCACCTTCTATAGGAGAACTTCATCAAGTACTAAAACTTGATCTTAGTAGGAATTCATTTTCTGGGTCAATTCCACCTGAAATAGGAAACTGTTTCCATCTCACTTTCCTTGACATTAGTCAAAACAGTCTTTCTGATTCGATTCCACTAGAAATAACAAATATACATATCTTAAACTACTTGAACTTATCAAGAAATCACTTAAACCAAATCATTCCAAAATCCATCGGTTCAATGAAAAGCTTAACAATTGCAGATTTCTCTTTCAATGATTTTTCTGGTAAACTACCTGAATCTGGCCAATTCTCAGTCTTTGATGCCTCATCTTTCGCCGGTAATCCTCAACTCTGTGGTTCTCTTCTCAATAATCCTTGTAATTTCACTTCCATTGCAAATACACCAAAAAAGGCACCTAATGACTTCAAGTTAATATGTGCATTAGGCCTTTTAATATGTTCTTTGATATTTGCAACTGCTGCAATAATAAAGGCCAAGTCTTTCAAGAAAAGCAATTCAGATTCTTGGAAATTGACAGCTTTTCAAAAACTCGAATTCTCAGTTGAAGATATCCTGGAATGTGTTAAAGATGGTAATGTTATTGGTAGAGGAGGAGCTGGAATTGTGTATCATGGAAAAATGCCAAATGGGATTGAGATTGCAGTAAAAAAACTACTTGGGTTTGGTACTAATAGTCATGACCATGGTTTTAGAGCAGAAATCCAAACACTTGGCCACATCAGGCATCGAAACATTGTTCGATTGCTCGCTTTTTGTTCGAACAAAGAAACAAATTTACTTGTTTATGAATATATGAGAAATGGAAGCTTAGGAGAAGCATTACATGGGAAAAAAGGTGCATTCTTGACTTGGAATTTGAGGTACAAAATTGCTATTGAAGCTGCTAAAGGTTTATGTTACCTTCATCATGATTGTTCACCTTTGATTGTTCATAGAGATGTAAAATCAAACAATATTTTGTTAAATTCGAGCTTCGAAGCTCATGTTGCTGATTTCGGATTGGCGAAATTCCTTAGGGATGGAGGATCATCAGAATGTATGTCAGCTATAGCAGGATCTTATGGTTACATAGCACCTGGTAAGTACATTACTTTGTTGCATTTCATTCTAAAAATCAAGGGTCAGCTTTTCTTTTTCTTGTCCTTCTATTTCATTTTGGTTATTATTGTTTTGCGTTCTAATTACATTGTTAAGTCCTCACATTTCCTAGCATAGCCTCATAGATCTTTATAGGGGTGTGCAAAACTACCGACCAAACAGAAAACCGAACCAACCCATTTCGGTTCAGTCAGGTGTTCAAGATAGATTCAGTTCGAGTCGATTACACAGAAATTCATCGATTCTTAAAGCAAAACTGAAAGGGCAAAAACCGACCAAAATAGTCTGAACTGACCGATTCAGTTTGGTTCAAATACAAATTTCAATTCGGTTCGGTTTGTTGTAAAAAACCTTCAGTTCGATTTTGAACCGAACGGACCCTTTGCTCAAGGGTAGATCTTTTTATTCTTAAGAAATTTTGATCCAACACCAAAGAAATAAAAATTGTATTCTACAACATGAGACTATTTTAAGACCACATTACATCCCAATTCGCAAGCTCTCTTCTTCACCTGTCTGTGCTAAAGTGACAGCAGAAAAAACCACCCGTGGTACTTCAAGTTCAAGGTGACAGACAAAATGGACAAACTAGAACTTGGCACATCGAAAATTTTTGGTAACAACAAGACAGCCTCTCGTTGTTGGGGCCCATAAAAACATTGTTCTCGCAATCTGAGGGGTCAATCTGACACATCATTACAGTCTGACCATGATTCTAACGCAACAGAACGTTGAGATTAGTGAAAGCTAACCGACACATTCCCATTTACAACTCTATACTATAACTTTTGCCAAAATAATAAGAAATTTATATATTTTTTTTAATTTTAATTTTTACGTTCAAGCTGATTTTGGTCTTACGTGTAAAAGTGTATTTCTTCTTCTTCTTCCCACTCACTAATGCTGTCCTTTCTTTTTGGCTGTTTTGTTGATTGTATTTGTTGAATATGCATACACGTTGAAGGTGGATGAGAAGAGTGATGTGTATAGTTTTGGAGTTGTTCTTTTGGAGCTTCTCACCGGACGTCGGCCGTCGGTGATTTCGGAGAAGGAGTAGACATTGGGCCGTCGCGTGATTTCGGAGAGGCAGTAGACATTGTACAATGAGTAGGAAAGATTTGACAAGCAATCGAAGAGAAAATTGTCTGCAAGTCGTGCGATCGAAGACTGACAATGGTCATGCAAGTCGTCGATCGAAGACTGACAATGGTGCCTAAAGATGAAGCAATGCATTTATTTTTCATTGCAATGTTATGTAGCCAAGAAAATAGCATTGAGCGTCCTACAATGAGAGAAGTGGTTCAAATGCTATCAGAATTTCCCCGCCATTCTCCAGATTATCATTCATCATCATCTTCGATTGTTTCTCAACAGTCGAAAAATGGGGAAAAAGAGAAAACTAATGCGAAATTCAAACAAGATCTTCTAGTATAAAAGAGGTTGAATAAATTTTTTTTATCAGATAATTTTAATGGCGTCTTTAGTTATAATGGCTTGATTTTTTTTTTTTTTTTCTCTATTTGTTAATGTGCAAAGTATAATTTTTGGGGTTAGATTTAGAGATAGGATATTTGGTAACCATAGATGTAGGAATAATTTTGTGGGTTGCACTTCTTTTTAAGAGATATCCTTTAGATGGAAAAGAGAGCTTGCAATCTTTATTAATGGGGTCATGCATGCTTTTCTGTATTATACTTTAATGTATACAAACGTTTTAGCCTATTTGATTGCTTTACATGTTACTCAAATTTATTTAATTTTTCAGTTTTCTTAATTCTCATGTCAGAATTGATGCTTATGAGTATGTTAAGACAAGATTACATGCTATGTATGTGAGTCATCGTTATGAACATCCCTACATATAGTTCGAAAAAATTGATGCCAGCTCGTGAGCTTTTCGAGCTTGTCTTCAATCGAGCTTGTCTTCAAAAAAGTTCAAAAAAATTCAGTTCGAATCAAGCTCAAGCTCAAACCTATTCGTTTAGCAATCGAGCGGAGTTCAAGCCTAATAATGCTTCGGTCGAAATCAAAAGCTCATCGAACGTTATTGAGCTTTTATATGTGCATATATATAATATTAATTTAAATTACTCGAACCTGAAGTTGAGCTCGAACTAAATACGAGTCAAATTCGAATGCAGCTCGAGCTTTCATCTAGCCGAATCCGAATCTAAATTTTCAGGCTCATTGAGTTTTAAATCGAGCTTTGAGCCTGGCAGATTGAAACTCGACTAGGCTCATTTACACAGCTAAGTATCACCATCCTGGAAAAGAAAATAAACTGCACTAAAATAACTGTAAAAAAATATTTATGTCGTTTAATGGATCTTCGAAAATAAAATTTTTGAAAAGACGCTGCAGGCTTGTTGCATTGAACAACAAAATGTTTTTTTTCCAATTTAATTTTATGACAATAAATTCAAATTAAATGATAATAGACTGATATTATTTATAAAATATTTCATATATTATTAATAAATCTATTCTAAATAAATATTATTAATAAATCTATTCTAAATAAACTTTATATGAATTAAAATTTAATTGGAAAAATATAATATGAATGAAAAAAAATAATATTCGTCATTGGCCTTTCTTTTTTAATTCTTTAATTTCTTTTATTCTTTAACTGTGATAACAATTTTTCTCTAATATTATTTTCTCTAAATCAACTAAATCAAGTCTTTTATTCTTTTATTCGTCATTCGACCAAACTAAATAATTTAGAGCATCAAGGCAATAGAACCCCACTAAAGGAATGGAATACAAAAAGAATGCCATACAAAATGAAAGCTTGAACCTTAGGCCAAGAGAGGTCTCAAGCATCACTCCGAGGGACCATCTACATCAAAATCTTTATCATTCGGTATTTTTTTATGCATTCATACTAATGTAAACGACGTCTTCGGTTCATATTGATTCTTACTAGACGACTCGATTGACCTCCATTTCTTTTTTTAAGTCGCGTAATTTCAATGCCTGCATCTTCATCACAAAACAATAGATACGCATTTATATTTTCGTAGCAGAAATGGATTCCTCAAATTCGCAGAATGCTATGGCCTCTGCAAGCGGCGATTCAAATGAAACCCAGCAAATAGAAATGGTCTCATATATGGATCTTCGTTTTCATGATGCTGCTGCTAATGGTGATATCAACGGATTCAATAATTATTCCGGGCCGGATCTTTCTTCTCTACTTACACCAAGCAAAAATACGATCCTCCATATTTTCATTTCTTCACGCAAACCAAAATCAGAATCATCAATTGCATTTATCGTACAAGTCCTTAATAAGTGCCAATCACTACTTTGTCAACCCAACATTAAAGGCGAAACTCCATTGCACATCGCGTCAAGGTTAGGGCATGAAGATATAGTGGAATTTCTTATAGATCGGGCAAAAACAATACGGGATGAACAAAACGACATCGAAATTGGAGCGGAAGCAGCGAGGCAAATGGTGAGAATGATAAGCGTAGAAAAGGATACGGCGTTACATGAGGCGGTGAGAAATAATCATATCGGAGTGGTGCGAATTTTGACAAGAGAAGATCCTGAGTTTGAGTACTTAGCTAATGATGTAGGAGAAACTCCACTTTACCTTGCTGCAGAGAGAGGGTATGATGATATTGTTACTCATATTTTACAAACTTGCACTTCTCCAACTTATGATGGTCCTTTCGGCAGAACTGCTCTGCACCTTGCCGTAATCAACAAAAATTTAGGTATGTGCTTAAGTTAAAAGGCTCTTTTTGGTTAGCAGATTAACTTTGAATGAAGTTTTTTATTATCTATTCTTGATTCCAGCAATGACAAGAAAAATATTGGAAAGAAACCGTGCTTAAGTTAAAAGGCTCTTTTTGGTTAGCAGATTAACTTTGAATGAAGTTTTTTATTATCTATTCTTGATTCCAGCAATGACAAGAAAAATATTGGAAAGAAACCGAAATTTAACAAAAGAAGTAGACGAACAAGGCTGGACTCCTCTCCACCATGCTTCACACTCATGTAACCTACCAATAGTGCAGCTGCTACTACAGTTTGATAAATCTACTGCTTATATTCGAGACAAAGATGGAAAGAAGACGCCCCTTCATATTGCAGCTTTATGTGGTGCAACCCATAATTTGATTGCGAAAACTATTATTTCTCATTGTCCTGATTGTTGTGAAATTGTTGACGAGAGAGGCAGAAATGCTCTGCATTTTGCTGTGGAGAGCCGTAGCGTCCCAGGAGTACGTTTTCTCCTTCGAATTCCTTTAATTTGCAATCTTATAAATCAAAAAGACAATGATGGTAACACGCCAATTCATTTGCTCGCGTCTATGGGCTGTAATTGTTACCCACTCTTGAGCCACCCTCTTGCTGATAAAAAGCAGTTAATAAGCAAAACTTGACAGCTGTGGATATTATTCTAGATTCATCTGAGGGCAGTCTCTCAGCCGGCACTTCCCAGGTACGTGGAATCACAAACCTTTGAAAACGAGTCATAATATTCATTTTACTCATTTTCTAATAGAAATCCATTTGATTACTTTACATCTTGGCTGACCACATGTCGTTTATGCATTTTACAATGAAATGTGTATTATATCTATGATTGCCAAAAATAACTCTATTAAGGATTATGGAATAATAAAAATATTTTTTAAAATTTTAATTTTATTGGTTAAAAAAGATAAAAATAATTTAATTTGATTAGTTATATTAGTTTTCTATTTAAATCTAAATTATATAGCCTAAATAATAAAATAAAAACTGTTATTAAAAGAAAATAAGAAATATTTAATACTGTACAAAATAATTATAAATTTAAGTAGAAAAGTATTGTCCGATCTTAATTAGGAATTATAATTGACTTTCAAACTTATGAATTTTACTTTCTGTTTAGGAATGAAATATTATAATCTCAAGTCTTTTGTCGATGTATTCAAATTTTAACTTGTGCCCTCTAACATAAGATGGTTTAATTTTATTTTATCATAATAATTATTGTTTATTTTTAATAGAAAATCATTATTTCTATAAGAAAACTTTTACCTTTATTTGTATTTTGGATTAAAATTTTTTCTTATTCTATAATAAAATTAAATTTTGCAAATTACTATGAATTATTTTTCAATGTTTGAGTTTATGAATATTTTTATTCAAATTTTATAGTACATAAGAAAATCAAACTGGAGTAATTATTTTATCTATAATTTTATGTATATTTATTAATTATTGTATTTAATTTATTGAGAAGTAAAATAATTATGAGTATTGTTCTTGATAAATAATAAAAAATATAAATTAAATAATGAGTACTTTATAATGAAAAACAATATATGTAACACACGTTTTTAAATACTAGTTTTAACTTTTAATAGAAATATAAAATAAACAGTGTAGTAAATAGAAATATATAGATATAGATATAACATGAGGTCTCCGAAAATTTAGTTTTGAAAAGCAATTCTATGAATTCATCATTTCATCTTCTTGCAGTCAATTGTAGCAAGTATATTGAAGAAAGCTGGTTGCAAAAGGAGTCTTCGAAATAAAATAAAGATAGAACAAAATCGAGCTTTAGTAGTAAGAAGTGTAAGCTTCGATGAATTCAAGAAAGCAAAAGATGCCCATTTAATAGTAGCAACGCTCATAGCAACAGTGAGTTTTACAGCAGGTGTCAATATGCCTGATAGTTACAAGAATGAAGACCCAGATATTGCGATACTTACTTTTTTTGTATCCGATACCTTAGCGCTCGTGTTTTCCACTACTGCGGTGCTTCACCACTTTTTATTTGCAATGCAAGGAAATAAGGAGTTATCTTTTTTCTTACTCGTATGTGCTTCTGTACTTACCCTTCTTGCAATGGCGCTGATGGTGGTGGCATTCGCAACTGGTACATATGCAGCATTACCAATTCACTCGGGTCTTGGAGCTGTGATTTGTGCCATCACTGGTTGCTGTTTTATTTACTCTCTATTTATGACACTGCGCACGATGCCCCTCTATCTAAAAGGAGAAGCCAAATCTGAATTGCAGGAGCATGCTTGAATGTGTTTAAAATTGAAGCATAACTGAAAGGACTAGATGTTAAGCTGGATTGATAATAGTAATGTGTTTAGTTGTGTTTGCTTTAAGGTCTTCCAAACATGATTTACTTGAGTTTGATTTAGTTGTATGTGATCGTAAGGCTATTTTAGGCCGTAATATAAGAGTTTATTCCTTAGTTAAAGACAAGCTAATGTAAGAGTTCATTTCTTATCTAAAGTCTCTTATATGTACGCTCGTTTCCAAGCGTGAGATTCTATTCTCTCTATAATAAGATTACACATTTCAACGGTTGGAGCATGAGTGGATCATTCTTCAAGGTATTTAAACTTGGAGCATAACCCAAAGAACTAGAGATGTGTATTTTATAATAAGATTTTTTTTTAATTTTTTCTATTTTAGTGCCTGAATGAAAAAAATTTTGTGATCATCGTGTTAATCATTTCAAATATGTATTATTATTGTTTTTATTACAATGGTCATGTGAGAGTCACATAAGTAGAGTGTTGTCCACATGTGATGACATGGTTAAAAATGATTTTCTCTTAGTTAGCATTCCAACGAGCCAAATCGGTTCATGCACTTGTTTGTAAAAATTTTTCCAATCACAAAAATAAAAAATTTTCAAAAATTAGACCATATTTATACTTAGAAGTATAATTTGATTTTATGTATATTCCATTATTCCAAACTGAAATTTTATTATTATTATTATTCTTAGACTATGATTTGAAATGTATTTGGGTACTTCCACTTATAATATTTTCTTTTATTAAGACCAAATGATTTTTTTTTTTTAATTTATTACTTTTTAAACTATGATTTAAAATTATGTTTCCATATTTGAAAGTAAGATTTTTTTCCTTGGTCGATAATTAAATTGCCATTTTGATATTTTGTACTTCATTTATACAGATAAAGCAACTATTGAGTCTGAAAATTTTTAAATGTAGGAAATTTTGGAATTTTTGAAATTCCAAAATTTCAAATTAAAATTTCATTTAAAATAGAAAATTTGAAATGGAAGGAATGCATTTTTAGATTTCAAAATATTTTTGGAATGGTATTCAAATATATCACTTCAACTAATCGTTATCCGCGCGGTGTTTATAATATGTTATTTAAATAATTATTGTTATTTCTTCTGACTTATAAATTTATACTAAAATTAAAAATAATAATAATGGAAATTATTTTTAGATAAAAGCTCAAAAATCTATTTTTAGATAAAAGCTCAAAAATCTAACACCATTTATTTAATCAATATTTTTATGAAGTAGTTAATAATTTCTTATTTACATAATGTCTTTGATTTGATATATTTTTGGTGTATGATAAATAAATAAATACATCAATTAAATTATGGAATATTTTAATTTTTTTCATTAACAATGTTGCATTTTCATCCGACATATCTAAAGGGTTAAACATGCGTATAAAAGTTTTAAATTAAATTGATTTGACTCCGTAATATTTTAAATCTAAATGAGTTCCAATATCTATAAACACGACATATCATCACTTAACCGTTTTATAGAAGTTTAAAGTATATCAAATTATGATACTCGTTCAAATTTAATAGTCAAAATTTGCATAAGTGAATGTTATAGAAATTTACATATAAATTATGCGCCAAAACTAAAATCACGTTGAACAGAAAATATATTATATTCGTTAATACAGTTTAAAATGATTAACAATCATAAAGATTCTATTATTAATAATTAGTTGAATATAAATAGAATAGTAAATTAAATATACATTTAGAAAGAAACATAAAATGATATACATAAAAAAAAACATTTACTTAGCTGCGATAACAACTCAAAGAGCAAAAAATTTTGGAATCTGAAAACTAAGGTGTGATATATATATATATATATATATCCTGTAAAGATATCCTGTAAAGAACAAAAAAGGAATCTACAAATATCCTCTAAAGATACAAGGATCATAAAATGAAATAAATATCATTATTTTATTTCGTAAATGAAATCTATTTTTGAATAAATTAAGTGACTTATTATAACTTTTAATATTGCATGTAAAGATCATCGTATCTACTCAATGCATAGAGAAAAATAATCTTCTCTTGTTTATTTGTAATCCCTAACCATATCTCTTCACCATCCCCATTTGTTTACAAAAATTATATCTCGAATCAATCTAAACACAAACCTCAAACTGTGATTTCCAAGCTCTCTTATATTAGTGCAATTAATTATAGGACCAAAGGCATAATTGATTATTCAATAATTTGGCATCCCACATTCTAGAAAGGTTAATGGCTTAATGCATAATTCCTAAAATACAAAAATTAAGTCTTTGGCATCTTCATATACTCCAAAAAACTTAATCAAAAAAGACAGACATGTAAGGAGATCAAGCAAAAAAAAAAAAAAAAAAAAAAAAAAAATAAATAAATAAATAAATAAATAACAATTGAGCAGAGTTACTAAAGCAAGTTTGATAATTTTCTTAAATCAAATTTACCTTCCAAGGCTGCTAAAATTAACTATCAACATATTCTTTAACCTAGTCAAATCAAAATAGAAATATAATATCATTAATCTTACCTGCAAAGATCAATTCACAAACAATTTTAAAATAATAAATAAAATAAATTTGATATTCTTATATAATATATTTTCAAAGAAACTAAAAAATAAAAAGGAATAGAGAGATCCTTATCGGTGATATTAACATGAAACATTTCATTATAAAGCTGCAAAAAAAAAAAAAAAAAAAAAAAAAAAAAAAAAAATGAAGCAATTATGTGAAAAAAAGTAAATAAAATAAATTTGATATTCTCTTCTAATACATTTTCAAAGAAAGAATAGAAATAAAAAGGATAGGGAAAACCTTATTGGTGATATATTAACATGAACAATTTCATTGTGAAGCTGCAACAATAAATAAAATAAAATAAAAGCAATTACGTGCAAAAGAGTAGAAACAGATAAAGAACTTATTGATGATTTTGAAAATATTTGAATAAATAACGAATGAATTGGAATATCTATAGATGGATGGATAATGATTAGATCTCAAAAACAATGTTCATTGTTATTAAATTATTAATTAATAAATATTAATTTGTGACCAATTAAAATACAGCAAAAATAAATTAATTGAGAAATAATTTACTGGAATGTTATATAAAAAATAGAATACTGTCTTAGTTTAGAACACTTTCCAATATAAAAATCTGTAAATAAATTTAGAACAACAAATAAAATAAAAAATGACAAAAATCTGTGAATAAATTTAGAACAACAAATATATAGATAACATAGCACCCTTATTTATATTTAATATTTTATTTATAATTATTTTAAGATAACAAATAAAAATTATTAAATACTCATTAATATTTTCTATTTATATAAAAATTACAAATATATTTGATAATAAATTTTTTTTTTTGAAAGGTTAACAATTTTGTATTTTTAGAGCATAAGAAAATCCTGCAAAACATTTTTTAGAAAAAAGAAAAACAAAATGGATATAATAGAAGTGTATTTCCGATTTTCCCCATGTGACAAATAATGGGACATAATCGAAGGTGCAACTCCCAAAAACATTGGCTCTTGCCTAATACCCTACTGATCCAACGGTCACTATATCCCCTTCTTAAAAAGCACAAATTAATCTCATCCATCCGATCCTTCCATAATTAGTCCTTCCCTTTCTGTTTTTTCTCTCTTTCGCCTCCCCCTTAGTGTACTCTCCCTTCGCTGCCTCCCCCCTCTTTTTTTCCTGTCTGGAAAACCGCTTTTGATCCGGTTTCACACACTTTTTCAAAAGCGGTTTTCCGGTCACCTCAGATCGGGTTCTCTTGGTTTCGTCTCGGCCTCGATCCGTCGCTTTTAGGTCCGTTTCCGATTTCTCCTTCTTTCCTTTCTTGTCTCTTTCTGTTGCTATCTGAATACGCGTATACTGTCTGTATACGCGTATTATAGAAGTACTTTTAGTTTCTGCGTTTGTGTCAACTTAAAGAAGCAGTTTTAAAAAGTTATCTCTGTGTGAGTAGTTTGATTTAGTTTGATTCGGTGACATAGGTTTTCAATTTCCATCTCGTAACTTGATTTTCTATTTCTATTGAACCTGAAGTCAAGAAATTTTATTTTCTAGCTATTTCTCAGCTACCAAACAGTTTTTTACTCCATCTTAAGAAAAAATCTACAAAGTGTTTGTTTCCTGCAAGGTATTGAAGTTTGGCTATTTACTCAATTATCAATTTCATATTGTTATTTTCAATTACTTGTTTTGATTTTTCTGGTGTAGAAGTTTGCTTTGTTTTTATTTTTTATTTATTTTAAAAGACAAAAAAATCGCTATCAAAGATAATATAAAATAGAATCTCATGCTTTTCCATTTAATTAATAATAAAAGAAGGAATCGGAATCTCATTTTTTTTCCCAATTTCGTCTAAGTGGCTAACGTGCGCCTTGTGACAGTATGCAACCTTTTCTTTTTGTTGGATTTTTTTTATTTTGTTAATTCTATAAAAGGAAGCATTATTGAGAGATATCTTAAGGCGTAAGATTTACTGAAGAAAATTCAAATTAGTGTAGTTGTTGGGGAAATTAGGATAGGCTTGTGTGGTATGTAAAAGACTGGTGCTTTATCATTGACTAACCCCTTTTTGGTCTGTTCCTTTTCTTTCTCCTTCTCTTTATAGGCATCAACTTGGTCCTTTTTGATCGAACATGGCCACTGGAGCGGAGCTCGAGAAACGTATGCTCTCTTATTGGATTTACTCTTTGAATTAGCTTCTACTTATAAGTTTTTCGTCTTTTTATGCATTCTTCGTGTGTTTTCTTCAAGTTCTTTTCTTGATTTCCCCCCTTTTCTTAGTGGGACTGAAAATTCAGAATCTTGGGTTTTGGATGTTCATGTTTGGTATTTTTTATTGGTAATTCTTATTATGGGTGATTCAAAAATTGAATTTAATGAGGATGAACTATTTGGATTCTGTGATTTATGCTTTTCTTTTCCTCTGTTCCTCTTTCTGCTAAAAGCTCATATTGGATTTATCCAGGAACAAGTTATTTTATGTTATAGAGTGGATTTATTTCGTTTTAGTCGATTGACCATTATTACTATTAGTCAATTTGATTGTCTGTTTATTCTCTTTTTTATCTTGACCAAAACAATTATCAGCTTTGTTGGCTACTCAATGAGATTGTATTCCTGCAAGCATTCTCATGATGATCTTAAAATTATTTCAATAGCATTACAATTCGATCTCTTTTTACTTATTCTGTTTATTTCGTGAATTGGCTTTATTCACCTGGATAAGGGTTATTTTCTTATGTAATGCAGCTGTACCTGTTCCTTCGGGATTGGAGGCAGACCCCATTAGTAAATTGGCTGCACATGATGTGGTATGTCATATTTATGTATAATTTTGTTTGCTTCCTTGTACATGCTCGCTTGGATGAAATCATTATTAAGGTGAAAAAACTCAGTGTATATATATTGATTTACTAGCTTTGTATAGCTGCACCAACTTTCACGCTCTGGATGTTTGGTTAATGAGTTCTATTAGCTTCAGTTCAAGCACTAAAAGGCTTTTTTTTTTTTTTTTTTTTTTTTTTTTTTTTTTTTTTTTTTTTTTTTTAAAATAAATTTTTTTTTTTTTTTTTTTTTTTTTTTTTTTTTTTTTTTTAAATAAATAATTATTTTTCCATTAAATGACTCCATTTTTTTATCTTGTCAATGGTTTTTACTCAAATTATCTAGATCTTATACATTAAACAAGTTGTGCTTAATGTGATAGAGGATTGCATTAGAATATGTGACTTCCTTCATGCTCAGTGTAACATGGTTATCTTTTTGTTATCTTATCTTCATTTGAACACTTTTGTTTTCAGGCTTCTGGAAAAGATGGAATACCATCTGACTCAACATCGCCCATTTGCTCTTTAGGGGATGCGACTTCTAATGCCAATGGTGAAGGGGATGGTACTTCTACCATTAAAGGGGAGGCTAATCAAGAGTTAGCTGGAGAGCAGAGCATTTACAATCCACCTACTAGTAGTTACAATTATTACTACCCAGGTGGGATATTGCAACAGCCTTATGCTATTGATAGGAGTTGTCACAAAGTCAATGCAATGGCAGCTCATAGTCTTCATTAAAAGACATAAATGATACTTTTTCTGTGAAGTTAAAATATGTACTAATGCACTTCAATGAATTGCATAGAACTGGAAGTTCATCAATTTGCAATTAAAAATTTAGTTTGCTTAATGCTATAATGGTCAGAATAATCTTTTAAACTAATGGTACGTTTATGTCAAAGAGGTAAATATTGTTCACTTTAGCATGTCTTCAGTCACTTTAGCATAGTTGGGTGGCCTTGATTTCAATCTATGTTGTTTTTGTTGGTTGAGAAAAATTCTTAAGAGGTCCATGGTGGCAAGATTTTGAGATAGCTTCAGAAATTCTCACTTTATGTGTGAGGTTCAAATGTTTTTAGTTACATTAACTGGAAAATATTAAAAAAAATATGATAAATGTTATAAACTATTACAGTCCCTTCATTTAGCTTCATCGTCTGCACTAGTGCATTTCCCTGCGAGTATGATTTGATAATTTAGATATATTTATGGCTTGATTATTTCTCAAAGTTTAACTGTGTTGCAGGATACAGTGGCCCTTTTGCACAATTGGATGATCATGGTTATTTCCAAGCAGATAATTCTCACCTGGTATGTTTTTCCAACTTCACTTGGAAATCTATTTGCAAAAATATGCATCATCCTTTCTAGCTGATATATATTCTACCACATTTTATACGATGTGTCTCATGGATATCTAATATTCTTGTTTATTGCTTGATCGCTTCAGGGAATGCAATCAGACAATGGATCACTAGTTTATTATTTACCTGGATATAATCCATATGCGACTGGAGCAATTGTTGGCGTCGACGGGCAAAATGTTAGTCAACAACCCTATTTCTCTTCCCCTGGATATGTTCAGCATCCTGTTTCATATGGAGCTGAAGCTGTGCCTTGTTATTCGTGGGATTCAACATATGTTGGTGACATCTCAAATGGAAATGTTGGTTCTGGAAATGGAAAATATGGTTCAGGTTCTACCTTCGCCAAGCAAAATGGTTTCAACTCGATGAAGTCTAATGGCAATGTTGGCGTCAAATCATCCAAGTCTGCATATGCACAATCAATCAGACCTTTAAACAAGGTTTACATAATTTTAGCTCGTTTACACCTTTAAGATTACATTCGATTTGCATATTATATCATCAACAATTTCTCATCTTTTAAGTTTATAGATAACTGTTAATATGCTTAAACTCTTATTTAGGTGATTCTTTTATTTGTGTTCATCTTTGAAGTTAAAGTTGTCCCGAAGATAATTGACTTTGAACTTTTATGCAATTAGGTCATCAATATTCCTACAGCTATGAGTTTTTTGCTAATATAAACTTTTTATGTTACAGGTGTCTCCGTTAGGTTCTGATTTCTCAGCTGGTCTGTTTAAGGGATACCATCATGTAGGAAATTTCTCTTCATTTCCTAGCCAAAAACAAGGTCCATTTGCACATAATGGTCATATGAACTATAGACAAAATGGAAGGATGTGGAATGGAAGTGATAGAAATAAATTCAGAGACAGAGTCCAGAAAAACAGTGATTTTGAGTCCTCAACTGAACTAACTTGTGGTCCTAGGGCCTCTAACAATTTGGCTTCTTTGGATTCTTCTGTCAAGGAAGACTTGGGAACCACTGTGCAAAGGGACAAGTATAACCAACCAGATTTTGAAACTGAGTATGCAAATGCTAAGTTCTATGTCATAAAATCTTACAATGAAGATGACATTCATAAGAGCATTAAATATGATGTCTGGGCAAGTACACCAAATGGTAATAAGAAGCTCGATGCAGCATTCCATGATGCAGAACAGAGATCAAGTGGAAACGGCACAAAATGCCCAATTTTCCTCTTTTTTTCGGTGAGTTGAAAGCATGCCTTCTTCCTTCTGTTGAATGTTTCCATAATTTTCTTTTCCTGTTATCTCTGAATATATGCTTTGATGAAGTTCTCATTTTGCCTTTGTTGTCTGCTGTGCATTATAACTTCAGGTTAATGGAAGTGGGCAATTTGTTGGGGCAGCTGAGATGGTTGGGAAGGTGGATTTTGATAAAGACATGGACTTTTGGCAACTTGACAAGTGGAATGGTTTCTTCCCAGTCAAATGGCATGTCGTAAAAGACATTCCTAACAATCAGCTGCGCCATATCATTCTCGAAAATAATGATAGAAGGCCTGTAACTTTTAGTAGGGATACCCAAGAGGTATATTCCCTCTGTTCAACCTCAATTGTGCTCTAATTTTGCTGCTGTGAAATTCTGTCTGTTTGATGTTGGCATTATTCCAAATATAATCAGAATTAAAAATGCACATGTCTTAATTGTTAAAAATGATCTTTCTTCCATGGTAATTTCAATCCAATATATCATGCAAAATACCTTAGTGCAAAAGAGATTTGTCACTAGCAACCTCTGCTCATGTGCAACATTTTCATGTTTGGTTTGACAAGCTTTTTTGTCATATTTTGCAGATTGAACTTAAGCAAGGTTTGGAAATGCTGAAAATTTTTAAGAGCTATTCAGCTAAATCGTCGTTGTTGGATGACTTTAATTTTTATGAAATTCGAGAGAAGTCCCTTAATGTGAAAAAGAGCAGTAAGCCTGCAACTCTGCGAATGGAAATACACAACAATGATGATTTCCCAGTAAGTTCCCCAACTCCCTCATTTTGTCTCCCTCGCTCAACTTTTATTTGTGATTTTACTATGTTCCTTTACTCACAAATTTCTTAGTTTCATTTAAGTTCATTTTCATATATATTTTTTCCAATTTTGTAGCACGTCATTTTAATGTCTTTTTTTTTTTGGGCAAGACCATGACTATGTATCTTCACAACTGCTTTTCCTTGTCACCATTATAAAAAAATAAAATTAATTTTCAAGTCTTGAGTTTGTTGTAGTTTTCCCAATCTCATTTGCAAAGAATGCTGCAAATTGGTGGATCTGTTGTCTTTAGGTCTTCAAATGGAGAATTGTGTTTTTGCCCAAAAAATTTTGTTATGGTTAAGTGCCTATGTTGATCTTGTTCTTGTATGCATTCTTCCGATTGGTTTTGTAGTAGTAGCTGAACTTTGTGAAATTTGCGTGCTGTATGTGCGCCCTGTGGCAAATCCTGAATTGAATGGGTGCACAGTATTATTGCTCCCATTTTAAATTTGCTGATGAGTAAATTAAGACATTATTTGGACTAATGTTTTTTCAAAATGTTTCTGCGCAGAAGCAAATCAAAACAGGAGAAAGGAAATTTGAAGATGACTTGAGGACTAAGAAAACGACTAATCCTTCATCTCTCATCCATCTAACTAAAAATCTCTCTCTCCACAGCTACAATCCGAAGAGTAACAATTCTATAAAGAAGCCAATAGAAAATTCAGTCCCTGCACCATAAGCATTTTTTACTGTGCTTTTTTAGTTCTTTCAATTTCAATGTTACAGCTCTCTTGTTTCATTGTTCTTTTTCCTTTTCTTGTGTTGTTTTAATCATCTGTTTTCCTTTTCCATTTTAAGCTGGTTTATAAGGCTTTATTTAAGTATTTATTGTTTTGGTAGGTTAGCTATATTTTATTTTCAGTGCTTTGGTTGATTCCAAAAGTGAAGTGGGAGGGTGGTGGATGAAGTTCAATTTCTATCTACCATTTAATGTGTTTGTGTTGAAATTTGGTGCTCTGAATCTCTAGATTACGATATTTTCTACTAAAATATAATTAACTTAAAGGCTGACATCCTTTTTTCATTCAGCAAATCATGGATATAATGTGTATGCTAAGTTTAAATAAGCAGCTTTTAAATAGAATTTGATATACTGTGATTGAAATTTTTGTACGTGTCTAAGTTTAGGGCAATATTTTTGCATGCTTAAAAGGTTGAATTTGAATGTTCATAAATCGGTGGTTTGTAACTTGCTCCAAATGCAGTTACACATTCCAACATACAGTTTAAAACTCCTTTGAAGGCTCTACATGTCATATTACCCCCTCGTTTGGAATGAATCAAATTTTTGTATTTGGTATGAAGGGAAAATTTTATCTAGACTGGGGTCTATTGTTTTAATCATGGATCAAATTAATGAGAGTAAGATTTTTTTTTTTTAATTGAAAGTAGAGTATTTTTGGACATATCAGGGAAAAAAAAGAATGAGGTTAGATTTTTTTTAAAGAATTTTACTGTCGTTGATTTGGTTCATAAACGTAGCAATAGATTTGGTTTAGGCAAATAATTTTTTTGGTATGAAATAAATGAAGAATTTAATTGTACGATTTGAATATTTTTAAATTAAATTTTATCAAAAAAATGAAATTTCTTAATAAATTTTATAAGTTTTCATGTTATTTCAAAAAATAAAAATAAATAAATTTCAATTTTATATTTATTTTAAATATAAAATTTATTCGTAAATAAATTTTATATTTTAAATTTCTTTATATCAAAATGAATTATGTTATTTGAATTGTGGATGAAAAACACACATCTAAAATATTTATTAAAAATTAGCAAAATTGATTCTATACCGTGTTTTAATATATCTGAAAAGATGGTGTTTTGAAAAACAAGATTCCAAACATATTTTATTTGCGATGTTTTGGAAAGTAAAAACAGATCAGATTAAAAGTCATTAGAATTTATTATAAAAATAAATTTTATACGTATACTTCACTAGTGCAAAATGAAAAATTAAAAATGGTGTTTTTAACAAAATGAACGTAATGCCAATCAGGCTCTAAGCCCATATTTGACCTCGAGATGATCAGCCCATATTGCCGCCTGTATCTCCTAAACCCTGAGCGGTCAGTCAGTCACTCACGCAAAGCTGTTTGGAAGCCACGAAAACGGGTTGCCGGAAAGCACACAGCCAAAGCATCAAATGACTGAAAACGTAAAACACTGTTTAGATACTTCTGTTGCATCTCTTGACAGACCTTCCAAGATTCCAAAAACCCAAGACCTCACCGTCGACGACGAAGACGGAGAAGAATTGCAGGAATCGGGTGTTATTGCTCAATTAATGAGTCCAAATCCTAGACTTCAACGCTATTTGATTGCTGTTGAGTATATTGGTACCCGATTCGCCGGTTCCCAGAAGCAGCTGAATTGCAGAACCGTGGTTGGGGTCCTTGAGGTGATTTAAGAAAAACTGTGACTTGTTTTATGGTTTACTATTTGATTTTCTAGCTTCAGGAAGTAAATCTTTTTTGAATTGCATTCATTTTTGAATGAGAAAAAAAGTTCAAGTAGAACGAGATTGATTTTAGCATGCAAGTGACAGGAGTTGATTATGTAAATTTATCATTTTTTGCAATGTTAAATGCAGGAGGCTTTTCATAAATTTATCGGCCAGCCAGTATCAATCTCCTTGTCTAGTCGAACTGTAAGCATATTTCTTGCTGCTTTTAATATTTCGTTTGTGGTATTAGGATAAGACTATAGCATTCAGACTTTGAAAGGGGTAAAAGAGGATGATCATATTGAGGAATTTCAAAAATTCAAATCTTAGTGTAGAAGAAATAATCTAAATCACTTAAGAGAATATACCTATTTGCCATAATGTACAATAGTGGGACAAATGTTGCGTATGCTATTGGTTTTCTATTATCACAATTTTTTTGTTTCCTATTATCACAATTTTTTTTTCTTCTGGGCTGTGATATAGATGCAAAGTTCCAACTATTGTAGGATGCAGGAGTACATGCCTTGTCGAATGTTTGTCATGTTGATGTTGAACGCATAAGCAAAAGGAAGCCGGGTGAAGTGGTATGTTGTGTGCATATTTGTTTTCTAATTTATTAACTTGCTGCTGAATATTGTTTTGCATCTGGTGTTGGTAAAGATCTGGCATGGGGAGAGCTCCCTTCCAATGTTTGTATTTTTGGTATTTATTATTAATCGTAAGAAATTTTATGTGTTTGTTTAGCAATGACTGAAAGCAAGATATTTTAAATTGCTTATTAAATCTTTGATTTATTAAATCTTTAGGGAAGTGTCAAGATTACCACACATACATGCACATGCATGCTCACTTGCACAGCTGGCAATGTAATTTACTTTTCTTATGAGTTCATTGGGGCTTTTTTCATAATACTTGAGCTGACGATTATTTTCTGTTTTATGATTTTTCATGAAAATATAGTTACAGCCACATGAACCATCAGTAGTTAGAAGAGCTGTGAACCATTTCTTGCAGGTGTGTTTTCTTTTTTTTTTTTAAGGAAAAAAAATTGGTTCGTGGTGTGTCTTCTGATGTTTCTTTTGTTCAAATGAACTGTTGGCCTATGCATAGTCTCACTCTCACCGAGTTCTTGAATATATTGCATTAGACTTATCTTTATTACCTTGGCTGAGTTTTACTTTGCTAATGATACTGTAGTCAAACAGAACTAACACTGGTGTGTGTATCTTATGAATATTTATATATATATTATGCAAATCATGTCTCAATTTCTGCCTTATTCAGGGTACGTTTCGGTTCTATACATGGTTCAAACCTTTTGGCTGTTTCATAGCATAATTTCCAATGTAATGTTTTTGATTAATGGTTCAAGTCACATGTTGAAAAAATGCAAGGTGTGTTTAGGCTGTTATATGTAAGTTTAAAATTATTTTTAATAAAATTTACATGTATATGTAGACAATCTCGTGGTAAACCACAGAATTTCATCATAGATGGATCCCATCTATGGCTATTTTATGGATTTCATGAGAAAATAATTATTTGGTGCTTCTTTGGCCTCACTTATGAGCATTAAGTTACTGGGTGAATCACAAGTGGAATGAATCAGTTCATGATGTGGCTTAATCATGATGCAAAACCCAATTTGCTCCCTTTCTGTTGCCTAAGCACGTTCAAAACAAGGGCTTGCTTTCTTTACTGTAAAACATTTGTGCTTTCATTGTTAACTATCAACGAACTGCTTACAAATGTTTTTTGTTTATTTGCACATTAACCTTCATGTTACTTAAAGTGGCCTTTTAACCCAGTGATTTTCAAATGTGAAAAGCTGCTGCTCTATGCTGCTGATTGTTTTTGTCTGTCAAGCTACGTGACCTTGTGTTTGTTTTATATCTGTTGAAACTTAGTTTTTATAACACTGAGTTTCCATCATGCTGGGTGCTGTATAATTATATGAATAGCCTGTGGCTTGATCTGATTCAGTTGTCTGTCCATGTTCTAATGACCATGTTCTAATAATGATGTACTAACATTCAAAGAGCCTCGCACATTTTCATTTGGGTTTGTTAGAAGAATGAAGGTGATATTACAGTGGTTGATGTTCGATGTGTTCCAGCTGATTTCCATGCGAGATATAAAGCTTGCGAGCGCACGTAGGTATTAATAACTTTTAATTGTTTTTTAAATTGCATGATGTATTCAGGCATCCATAGATTAGCTGATTTGATGATGCTTTTAAGTGAAGACTTGTGAAGGATGAATATCTGCCAATATCCAGTTAGGATTATGAAGTTTGTGGAGGATGAACTTTGATTAGATGCCATATGTATTGCTATCACATGCCACTACCCTAACATGAGTTCAGTTAGATACCAAAAGGGTGCTATCATGTTCCTTAATATACTAATAACTTGTACCCCAGGGGATAAATGTTTTATGTCACTGAAAAAAAATTAGGTATTTCTACCGACTTCTCTCTGGACCGGAGCCTTTGTCTACCTTCGAGAAAGACAGGGCGTGGCATGTGCCTGAGGAGCTGGATCTTGTTGCTATGCAGGTTAGCTAAATATTATGAACATTTGCCGTAGATTTACTTTACTCGGTCATTAGTTATTTGGCTACTGAAAAAAATAATGTTGATATTCATGCAGGAAGCATGCAAAGTTCTTGTTGGACATCATGATTTCAGTTCATTCAGGGCATCTGGTTGCCAGGTTTTTCCTTGTCTTGCAGATAGCTTTTTGCCTTCTTCGATATCTTTATTCACATGAAATGGTTTAGTACTACTTTGTGTTGAGCAAAGATGCTTTATATTCCAGAGGCTTTTCAGTATGCAGAAAATTAATTAGCATAAGCACTCGGCACTACCTAAGTTCAAATAGATACAAGTTGGTCTGCCTGTGGTTTAATGCTTGAAAAGACATGATCTAGTTTTGGTTGCGAGGAGTACAATCAAGCTTCTTCAGTACTGATTCTTATTCCTACTCCTAAGCGATTCTAGAACTTAAAATTAGATGAAGAAAATTTCTTTTCGACATTCTTATTCTTTTTTTAAAATTAATTGTCTTCTTTCTGTGGTTCTCTTGCTTAAAATTTTGTAACAATTTAAGGATATTTTCAAATATCTGCTACTATTTCATGGCGGTTGGCATTTGTGATATACCACAATTTGTTGAATGCCACCTTCTTTGCTCATGTTCTGGATCCTGTTATGTCTTGCTCAATTTTTTTTCCGAGATGTTAACCTAAATCCTATGATGGGAGCTGGCAAGCATATTCCGAAAAATATAAAATTTTGTAAATAACTTATTGACAGGCAAAATCACCAATCAGAACTTTGGATGAACTTTCTGTTCTTGAGGTGGCTTCAACACTGTATTTTCCATCTACAATGGCAGGAGGCTCCTATGGTGAGATTGAATTAGGGTTTGGGATGAGGAGAAAACACCATTGCTATGTTGTAACAGCACGTGCCCGCTCCTTTCTTTATCACCAGGTTTGCATCAACCTTTGCAGGTGTTTTTCTGGGCCATTCTATAAATCTCTTTGTCTGAAGTTGCAGCTTCAGTTGATTGCACTGAGGGTGCTATGCACTATAGATGAGAGCATTTGCATGATTTACTGGATTTGTATGCATGCTCATGTCTCGAAGAAATCAACTCTGTTCCATAAATATTAAAGGGAAAAATTAACTTGAACCAACTTCTTTTGTAATCTTTGTTACAAGCAGTTTCTTTTATAGCTCACAACTTCACAACATTTTATTGGTGTCTCTGAATTGCCATTTCATTTTGTTAAACTTGATCTAGAAACATCAGAAGTGCACCCACTGGAATATGCTTTCAAATCATCTAACACCATTAATACACTATTGATGTAGTAACAGTAGAAAATGTTGCATGAGAAAATTTTGCCCCATAAGAAATTATATTAGGAGTTATGATTGTAAGATTATTGTCATTCTATTAACATTTCCACTGGTACTTGGTAGATTGTGGGGGTTAGTTTTGTTCATTCTTAAATTGTCTCCTCTGTCTTGTTGATTTCGACCTTTTTTTAGCCAATGGCAATATTATAGAAATGTCTTCAACTTTGGATAGTTATAGTTTGAGCACTTTCTGTCATTTGCGGGCTTGAAGTTCATTTCAACCTTTCCAGGTTCGACTGCTCGTTGGTGTTCTCAAATCTGTTGGCACTGGAAATCGAACAAGTTCAGATGGTCTGTATCTCTCATTACACGCATGTCTGTGTATGTGTAATATGTTTCTGGATATCCTTATCATGTCTGAAACTTATTTTTCCATTTCATTAATTCTATTCAGTGGAACGAATACTGAACGCTAAGTCTGTGACTGAAGCAAGTCCCATGGCCCCAGCTTGTGGTCTCTACCTTGGACATGTAAAGTATGATCTACCGTGACTGGCAGTAAATTAGGGTTTCTTCAGAAACATCTCATGAACTTCCGCATTTGATACATCAAGGATTTTTTGTTCCGCAGTGATGCTTCCACTGCAACTTTAGAGCTGAGTACAATGTAACGTAGGGTTGACATTATCTTCTTTGCTTGCTGGAGGTCTCTTCAAGTTTGTTTTCAAAAGCATGTAAAACATTGTCATCTATTTACTGCAATTTTCAAATCTGTAACAATATGCGTTACTTCAAAGTAAAAACACATGGACACAAGGAAATAGTGGCATTTTTGAATCAAGAACATTTTGTTTCCGGCACAACATGGTTCTTCAATTGCGGCCTTATTTATAGTACCAAAAAATTCCCCAAAAATAAATGAAATTTCAGGGATCGGAATTTTATTTTTGAGAAATCCTTTTCGAGGACTGCATAACGATGAGTAAAACCCTAAAAGAATATAATCTATTTACAATCGCACAAACTGCTTTTTGCCGCAGTACAACCCTAAAAGAATTCTTGCTTAATATCAAGTGATTACAACTTCTAACATTGATGTATACAAATTACAATTGCAAATTCCTGCAACCACCAAAGGAATACCAATGACTTCGCAGAAAGATTACCTAAGTTGCGTAAATTAGGGTTGAATTTTTAGGCCATGAGGTATGATTCCACCCTGTTCCAAGATAAAACTAATTATCCTCAGCTGAGAAGCATCATTTATAACTAGGCATTTCACTTTCACGTATGATCTATGTCAGACATGCTGCCTTGTAATAATATATTAGATCTCTGTGAGCATAAGGTCACCTCAGATCCTTTGTTGGACAATGTGAAGTTACTTAAAGCACCTACTTCATCAAAGTTTCAATAGCAGCATGAATAGAACTTGTACGATCGGAACCCTCATGTCGAACCAATGAGTGAGGCCCGCTCCAGAGAGACTTATTGTTGTCAGGAAAGAGACTTTTGCACAAACTGAAAAGCATGGGATTTTCGGAACGAAACTTCTCAAACATTTTATCCTTCTGCTTTTGTTCTTGTGATTCCTGTAAAGTACAACATATCATGAAATTTTACACAAATATAACAACAACTAAGCATTAATCCCAAACTAGCTGGGGTCGGCTACATGAAGTTTTATACAAACATAAAAGCAAATAAAACAGAAAGGTTACATGAGAAATATATGCAGGAGAAATTTTTTTGTGCCTCCTGTAAAATTTTTTTCGATCAAGAGATATGTGATGCTTTATACCCATCTATATCTTAAATTTTCTATTCCTAATCAGCCAAAAATGTTCAGGAATAGGTATCCTTAGGTCTGCCGACAAATTTAACATTTACTCTTAAGATCTAAGCAAAATTACCCATTTCTAATCATTTTGGCCTCAATACATCCGAAACATACAACAGTTAATGGATTCAAGGAAGCTTGCTTTAGCCATGAAAATTCTAAGCAAGACTTTTTCCATGTGCCAACATGAAAATTAGTTTAGAAAGTTAATTACCTTATCCTTACTTCGCTGAACTGCTAGAGTTTTGTCCTCATGCTGGCCTGTCATACGTCCTTTGTCAGTATGTATTTGGACTACCAAACCTGTGTTATCTGATAGTCCAGGCTGAGATTGTTGATTAGGCTCCTCTCCCAATCTATCAGCAAACCCAGATTTCTCTGATGTTTCGACTTTCCCTTTCTTTTGAATCTCTGTCTCATCCTCCTGCTCTTCCTCCTCGTCTTCCTCCTCTTCCTCATCATCATCGTCATCCTCATCCTCTGCCTCATCAGGCTTGTCCTTAACGGTGCTGAACTGCTGCTCTGTATCTTCCATTTTCACGTCCTGCCCCTTTCCTTCCACTTCAGCATCTGCATCTGGATCTACTGATTCATCCATATTTGATGATGAATCCTCACCACCAGGACTCTCAGTTAGAGGAGATCCCTTTAAGAAGAGAGGAGGAAGAGAGAAAAGCAGGTGAGGGAGAGTAAATAAGTACAAATTCAATTTTACCATAGAGAAAATTACTACAAAGGTAACCGAGGGGGCCCGACTTTAACACAATTGGAAAATCTTTTTCAAGACAAAATAAAAGAAATGCACGGTCGCTTGTATACCTGTAAAATGCTGCCAATGAAACCAAATATCTAAACATAGTCAGGCATCTAATTCTTCTCACTTAAAGGCCCTTTTGTTCCTTTCCCTTGACAAAAATCCAAATAGGGACAATACTTAAAACCTACACCAGAAACTCCTAAGTGTCTTCTCTCGCAATCTCATTCTATGTTAAGAACAAAAAATTGGCAGTAAGCTTCCACGTCTAACTGATGCATACAAGTATGTAACTACCAGATACTTATAACACGGTCAAGGGAAAAAAAAAAAAAAAGATCTCATTCAAAATTTCAGAACATATAAGAAATATTTGGTGCATATCCAAGACCATGTCAAATTGGGTATGGCCAGAAGTACAGAACATGGATGCTATAAACACAAACTTAAAATACACTCAACTCATAAAAGGTTTTATGTAACTAATTATCAGTAAAAAAAAATACACGTGCACCTCTTGCTTTGACTCTTGAGCAAGTTTATTATCAGAAACTCCAATTTGACCTTTAGCAAGTCGAGCATTCTCCTCGCGCTCCCTTCTACGGCGCTTTAGAACACATATAGCACATAGGCAATCAAGCTTATGGCGCCTTCTGCAAAATATAAGTAATTGTGAAATTTAAAACTAAGGAAAATTCATGATTTGGGAAGAGAATCGCATAACTGTTAATATAACATCTTGTAAAATCAAAGACATGGCCTCAGATGAGTGAAGGGAAGGAAAAGAATGTGTGATGACCTATGGCCAATCTGGAGCCTGCCACTTTCTTCAAACTGGTTAGCAAGCAGACTACACCAAGCATATTTGGAACAATGAGATTCTAAATCAAAATTGCAAGCATGGGAACAAGCCTGAAATAGAGTGCAGTCTCAGGGGACCAGTAGTGAAATTAGGGAAGGGGAAAGGACATGAGAAAAACAATTATTATATGCTAATTTTAATGTCTACTCACTGTTTCCTGTTGGCCTTATCTGTTATTACTATGTCATCACCATATAACCCATATGACATCTAAAAGTTGGATAATGAGAATCTAGGAAGTACAATAAATTTGAAGAACTCACAAAATATTCAAAGAACAGCGCATGAAAATTCTAATATATCCTATGCATTAACAGAAAAAGAAAAAAACATGCAGAGAATATACCCATGACGTTTTTTGTTCTTCTGTTTATATTGACTAGTTTTACCATGAACTTGACTAGAGGCTCCATTATCTTCCCCTTGAGCACCTTCAGCACCTGGCATGGCAACAACAATTCTAGTCAGACCACCATAATAAAATTATGCTGAGAAAACTTGAACCAAGTGGCACCTTTTATCCAACAACAAGTGCATATTTGCCTAAAGAATCCAACACAAAAAAACCATGAAAAGGAATATGAATCAGCAGCTTCAACCATCAGCAAACAGTACAGACCCAACAACAAACAAACTGCCTTAATTACTAATTGATAAAGGCCTTGAAAGAGGGAGATAAGTTTGAACATTGAACAAGGGTTGGTTTTATGGCTTTTGGGGATGAAAGAGAGGTTAATTTGGATGCAACCTAATTATGCAGAAGAGAACTGATGTAGCATGAACTGTAGCTCCAACGACATATAATTTGAGAGTATATATGTTCCAAATAACAAAGTCCATCAACATTAGCCCTTTCTCAACACTGTTTGGACCATACAACTCATGCTTAAGATCCATGTGAGCAAGCAAGTAACAATTGTATATGCAAATTTAATGGACACAATTGTATCATACACAAACTTCCACGCCATTGATAAAAGTAAAATAACTAGATATATTCATAAAAATACGAAAAACTATAATTTTTATTTTTTTATTAGGTCCTAAAATAAATTCAGTAGAGAGAATGCAATTCTTTACTCCACTAAGATGCTATGTAAGACTTGGGGAAAGACCAAGTATCTATAAGGTTGGCAACCTTGTCTCCATCAACTATTTGAGTCAATATGATAAACAAGCTTCATTAGCCCCTTTTTGGGCTCTCTTTTCTTTGTCCCATAGAACAAAACAAGAAGCAAAAGCAAGTTTACCAAATAAAGCCGAATGACAAAAATAAAAAATTGATTTGGTTGAGAAAAAAAAAAAAAAAACATACATAAAACTCTCACCACTGGAACCTCTTGACTGTTCAGTGAATAAACTGGCTGCGGTCCAATACTTCATAAAATTCTTCTTCACCCGCCTCATGAGGTCCAAGATGTAATCACCTTTATTGTTATACTTGTAACAGTTGTCCCAAATGTATTGAACATCTTTGTAGACATCCTCCGAGTTCATATACTTATCACCCTTCTCAAGATTGCTGCATATAGTTCCAAAGTCCATTGGCGTATCAATGATGTCAAAATAATCCTGGTGTAAAATCCCCACCCAAATTAAAAAAGAGTAGACATCAGTTCATTTAATGAAATAAACACATCAAGCAGTGAGGCATCTCAAAGCAAAGGACCATTATCCTAAGAAAATAAAATGCATATTGTTGGTGATGTACAATTTTCATCTATTAATTATATGGTACAGCAGGATGAAAGGAGAAGAGATTCCTAAGTGTATGCATGAAGGTGGCCATTAAATAGAAAGATATGAAGAAAATAATGCACCGGCAATCATTCATGACAGACTATGACCCATATGAACTTAGTCCCCCATACTCATCAAAGACAAGCAGCAGCCAGTGCCAAGCTAATTCCAAGAGCTTTGTTATGCTAGAGGGTGATAAATGTAATGTTGAAGTCCCTTTAGAGTAAGCTACTCATACTTACAGGTATTCCAAGAGCTTCAGGATTCACAGGAACATTGAAGGGTTCAGCTGCATCCATTTTCATAATCTTCTTAATCACCTAAAATTATAACCCAAAAAAAAATTAATAAGCAGAAATCAGATTTCAACCAAAACTCAGAATAACAAAGTCAACAGTAAAGTAGTCAAAAAAACAGAAGGAAATGAAATCCAACATACCAACAATGCAGAATCTAACTCTTGCTTACTATATTGAGATTCCTGATGAGGCGTGCTTGGTTCTTTTTGTTGTAAACCCTCATCCTGTATCATTACAGTACCACCACTTTTCTCAGCACCCAATCCACCCAGCACTTTTGACGACTTAATCTTTATACTCCCAGGTTTCTTTGATACATTCCCAGAAACATTTGTTTTCACTTCAGACAGTGAGTTGCCAGTATCTTCTATTTTATCACTAACCACACTTTGTTTCTCCAAACCCAATTGTGGGCTACTCTTATCAGTATCGCTATGCGATTCTAACACCTTCGAAGTCTTGAGCTTAACCTTAACACGCCCAAACGACTTCCCTGCAGTCTTATCAATCGACCCATCAGGGTTTATACTTGCAAGATTCAATGGCTGATCTGTACCAGTAGAAGAAGGTGTATCAACCTCCATTGCAGATTGGAACTCTTCATTATTATCATTATCATTAGTATTATCATCAAACTCATCTGCACCAGAATTATCTTCCCTATCCAAATTGACTAGGTCCACAACTGCCTCATTTGTGGTAATAGCAGGAGGACGTTTTTGCTTGCCTTTCTTATTCCCTCTCTTTCGCTTCATATTCTACCCACCTTGCTACACTGCACAGAAGACCAAACAAAACAATAATAAAAATCTCATAAAATCTAGACTTCAACAAATTTTCAGAAAATTCAAATTAATTACGACTAATTTGCACGCCATTGCTTTACATTTACAAAAAGGAGAAAAAAAAAAACTAACCCATTAACATAAAAATTCAAACTTTAGTTATTGAATAATGTAAAAGACGAAACTTTTTGAAGAGAGGTTACAAAGGGAACCCCAAGCAGTAAACGAACAACAATTCAGTTTTCCATAACAAGCAAAACCGTAGAATTTCGTTAACGAAAATGGATTAATTAATAGTGGATAAACAGCGCCATACCTTTTTCAGATTTAAACGAGATCGCTGGGCTAATAACGACTACATACAGAAGATTCGAAGGAGGGAAACAGAGGTTTACGGATTTCACTATTTTTTTACGAGGTTTTTAAGCATACATATGAATTGGGAAATTGAACTCTTGAATTTGCTAAGCGACGTCGTTTCCTAGCAATCGGTTACCAGTTCTCGTTATAAAGGGGTGGTTTACTCCAACGACAGAATTGGTTTGATCGTTTTGGAAGCTATCTCAGCATTTGTTCAAACGACATAATATTTGAAATAGTTTATTTATACATTCCTTCCCTCTATAATGATGATTGAGTTCAACTGCGAATGAGGAAAGTCTATTTTTAAAAAATGAGGGAACCTAATTAAACATTTGTGGAATCTAATGTTTGTTATTTACCAAAATAAGAGAGTCCTATCATATCTATTTTATTGTGAGGGTTTAGTTTATTAAGCTTATTAGTTAAATTTATTGTTTTTTAGTTATTGGTAATCTAATGGGCCAAAATAACGCCGAATAGATTTTTATAACTCGAGCTGAAAAACTAAAACTCTCTCCTCTAACTAAATCATACCTGATTGGTTTAATCAAGCTTTAATTTGATGTACCCTTTAAAATGGATTTACCTTGGTTGAAGGAAAAAGAAAATGAAATCTCACCAAGGTAATTATTTCCCAGTATTCAAAAAACAAGTCCTGAAATGGATTGTTTCGCCCTCATATTTATGTACTATCTATTGTATCACATCCATACAATCGTTTGTGCATAAAACAGAACGAGTATAATGTTGTAAACTCGATTGTGAGCTTGTGGTGGTAACAAGAATGGCAAAAGTACCATCTCAACTATATAAAAATTACACCAATTACATAAGTTCCTTCATATAGAGAGGTGGCTCTCACTGGAATTTTCATCCTTGTGAGAAGATGGAAGAATACTCGGTGATCAGAAATCACTCCAAACAAAATATATAATGCTTGTTTTGGAGTGAAAAAATTACTACCAACAAATGCAACAAGACACAAGCGGTGTGAGTAACACATGATTTAGAGAGAGAGAAAGATGGTACAAAACAAAAGTCAGGTAAGTCTGTCGAGCATCATGCCTCTTTAAACCTGCACACAGAACACGAACACAGCTAAAAGTTAGAACTGATGTAATTAAGTTAAGGGCATTTTGCAGGACATTTTGCAGACAAGTTCTAGACGACGAAGTTCAGTAACAGGTGAAGCCGTACTTTGTTGGGCAAAGGAGACATACACATCCTTTTGCCAGTTACCATATCTAGTCCAGTTCAAACCGTCATACCCCTTCCCTATCCCCCAAAAGGCATTCTTCATGCATAGTCACTGTAGATACTTTTAATTTCATTAATATATGAAAGAAAATATTGGCTGAGCCAGAGCAAAAGAAAAAGCATAACAGAATTTGAATATTATGAATTATATATTACTTGAATGTTTATATCATTATATGCCGAGTCCTTCTTTCACAGGCCCTTTTTTGCCTTCCCAGTTTGGTGTATTATTTCAGAAACAAATGCAGAAATAAGGGAGGTACAATCAAGTAGTTTATGGAAAACACCAGCTGAATTTTTGAGTTCACTAGATCCAAACCAAGACCAATTTCATGATCAAAAAATGAGAAATATATTCCAGTTCATGAAGAGAAAAAAATTGAGTTCTGAAAACATGAGTTGAGACTTAACTCCATAGTTCATTATGATTTGATGTAGTCATCGAAACAAAAATCTTTGAACTCAATTTTTCTGTGAACCAATGCATTCCGCAGGGTTAATAGAGCTACTGAACTAAAGTGCACAAAATTCGAGGATATGTTGACGTCACCTAATTAAATCTAACTGGATGACTTGATGAGGATGAGTGTACTCGACCCTGCGGTGCATCCTCAAGAGCATTATCAAGAACCTATCAGGAATGAACAAGCAACATCAGGCTAAAGAAAAACTTACAATCTAATTGACCAATATTTATAGATTCATTCTTTAAAATAAAAATAAAAATAAGTAAATAAAAAAGGAATAAAAGGAAAAATAATACCTATACATACCTGTTTTGAACCCAAAGCATCCATTTTGTCAATGAGAATCTGCATATTTGAAGTCATCCTAGCTATCTGGTCTTCCAGGGATGCATACTTTTGTTCCATGGCCTCCATTTTATTCAACATCTTGCTTACCTCTTCGTTAGCTGATCTTTTGGCCTCCAAAACCATCTTCATAAAAGTACTATGACTAGGTTTTCGGCCCCAAAGCTCAGTAGGGGTGGGACCCAACCCATACATGCGTGCATCGCCACGTCTGTCTTCTCCCATAACTTGGCAGTAGGTATCTGCATATTCACTGCTGTCATTTGAAGTCTGCTGTTTCTGAGTTGCTTGTTCACGGAGTTTTGACTGCAATGACGACCCAAGTATTTATTTTACACTTCAAGTATTGACCAAACAAAAATATGCCAAATAATGAGATTAAGATAAGCAATGAGATCGCAGTCCAGTTTGTTAAAACATACTATTACTTCTGCAGCTCCCTTATCTACAGGTTGTCCATCCTTACGTGTACGGGTCAGGATGTATAGCTCTCCTCGGGTTGGTTCCTTTCCATCAGACCTCTTTGCTCGCTATCATTAGACAATGCAATCAAGGGAATACATTTGCATGTCAAAAATAGCCACCATGTAGAAATATAAGTTCCAAAATTATAGCTTACCTCCTCCTCGCGAATCCTTGCAAAGCTCTTTGATCCTGCAGCATGGGCAGTCTTCTGCTTTGCACGGTTGGCCTTGTTTTTAGCACAACGTAACTACAAGAGGCATAAGTAAGCTTCATATTTCAGTTCATAAGAATATCAAATCAAGTAACACACAAATTGACATAGCCATTGATATCAAAGTAAAATGTTGACATAGCCATTGATATCAAAGTAAAATGTAAGGTGTCATAACTGTTGCCGGCACATACCTGCACCTCTTCAGAGTTCCAATGGGCTACAAGGGCTGCCCATTGATCAGGAAGGATTCGTTTATTACAGTCCTTCAGACGCTCTTCATCAGTTGAATGAGGATTATAATGATCAGCTTTCAATTTTGCTTTCCAGTTCCTCCATTTTGATGCAAGGGACTTCATGACCCAAGTTTTGCACAAGGGGTCAAGGTCAAACTTTGACTATGGCACAAAAAGGAAAGGAAACAATCAAGGAGGAAAGCAATATAATAATTATAACAAAAATAAAAATGATGAAGATATTATTATTATTATTATTATTATTATTATTATTATTATTATTTGTTTTCTTTCAACTTAGGACATAATAACACTCCCACACTATACTTTTATCACATAGAACAGAATGCTATTTTCAAGTACCTGCACAAACTGCCACATATCCTCTTTGCTCGTCTCCGGCATTGCTGACCAGTCCAGAAAATTAAGTGGCGCCATATTACCATTTCGTGCTACAGTGCCCAAGAAGGAAGCCAGCTTAGATGCTTCAGCGCCAACAGGCTGTCCTAGCTCATTGATTGGGACAAAGATCCGCTCACCATCGGGCATGTCCAACATGAAGCGGCACCGAGTGGGGCCTCGAACCCTCCTCTTACTCTCATGCGTGGAACGCTGAGACCTAAACTGTGGGTTGTGACTCCCAGAGGGCAGCTGAGGGAGTAAATGATCTGAGGTCAATGGGATTTCGGCTTCAGGGGCTGCAGAGTGCCTATGCATATGCCTTCTCGCCATCCTACGAGCATCTGAATGTTGCATGCCTGATAATCCCACACAAACACCAGAAAATGAAAGGGTTAAGAAAACAACTACATGAAAATAAGAGCACAAAAGAATAGAACTTTTTCCTGAAAGATGCATGTAGAACCTGAGCATTTGTATTATCATGATTATTGACTTACATTGCTTTTGCTTTTGTGACTTCTAACTGTTATTAAAATATATACAGATCAAAATCCAGGAAATATTTTAATGTGCAATATTATAATCTTCAAGGATATCAAACCTGCACTTGAGATATCAACAATAGGCAGTGGCTGGGAGGGCTGAGGATGCCCAATGCTTGCCCGAGGCTGATGTGATTCACTTGGTCGCTGGCTATGCAGGTGATGTTGGGGCTGGTTCATGCTGAACATTGGATCCACAGAACTCCTAGAAGGAAACCCATTCTGCGTCATGGCACAGTCTGTAGGAGGGAAAGGCATTTGTCCTACAAAATAATCAGGGCCGAGAACTACACTTTAACTTTTAGAGGACACAAATAATTGGAATGTCACTGTAGAAAAAGGATAAAATGTAGATTTAGTGAATGGAATTTGAAGCAAGAGGTGTTGTATTTCCAAAAATGACAATATAGACATGTCATACCAGCATTGCTAAAATCTGCACCAATATGTGACTGAGATGGATGTGGCTGGCCAGTGCTCTGTTGTGGTGGCCAAAGATAATATGAGCTCAACTGGGGCTGTTGTGGCTGGGAATGGGTTGAACCATTCGCCATAGAGACAACTGGTTGCTTGGGTATCTGTTTTTCCCGCTCCATAGGAAGAACAGTAGAAGGTGGTCCTCCTCTGTGGGAATGCCCTGCAAGAGAAACGGCTAATGGATAACAGTTGCAGGTGAAATCAATACCTTGTAGAAACAAGGACTTTTCTCTTAACTTGGTTATGAAGCGTCCGACTAAGTTAGATAACTTTATGAAGGCAACCAAATAAATATAAATTCCATAAAATAAATGTATCATTGGGCACATTACCACAAACACTCATGACACGCAACAGCAACAAATTAGAGGAGGAATAGCATTTTAAATCCCATGAGTTTAACCTAACTACCAGTTTTCCTCTGTTTTTACTTTGGCAACATGAAAGAATTTCTTTTGTTACTAGTTTCTTGAGAAATGCAGTGAAAATTCATCAAATTAACATTATATCTTTAATCATAGTAACCACAGATCAGAAATCTCCTCCCAAAGCAATAAATATTGAAAGCATCTAGAAACATTCAGTTTTCCTTTTTCAGAAAAGGGAGAAGAGGAAGAAGAAATATGGGGTGGGGAGGAAGCGAATCCAAATACCAGCATTGAAGCATCCAACAGACACCAATAACCCCTGATTCAGTCCAGATAGAGGCTACCATCAAGATGTCAGAAAACCACAACAAGATCATTGCCTACCATCAACGTCTAACTCAGATAAGTCATTCACCCCATAGCACACTCAAATTTCCACATCTGGAAGGTTCAGTTCAGCCTCTTCAATCTGATTTCACTTGCTATGATCCAAGCTTCCAGCTTTAAAGCGTAAACAACAGTTGTTGCATAGTTCTGAAAGCTTTGTCTAACCTCAGCTAGCTTTGAGAGAAGTACAGATCTCAAATAATTCTACTACAAGAAAGTAAAAAATTGAGCTTGTACATCACAACCAAAGTTCTCATAAAAACTTTGGACACGCTATGCAAAGACAAGGTATAAGATAAAAGACATTCCATAAAATAAACATAAAAAAATTAATGATATCACACGCTGGGCAAACCCTCAAATAATACCACCCTAGAACTCTCAAAAAACATTCCAACAATAACATCAAAGTTCCAAATAATGCTGACATGGAGGTTGAAATTTGTGTAGAAAACCAAAATTTTCCCATTTAAGAAACAGAAGGTTATCTGCATGGAAGTGGATCAGAACGTATCATATAATTGGAAAAGAAGTTGGAAATAATCAATAATTCATCCTGGCTTTGTTTTATACACTCAACAGAACAGCTTTATGTCCATTCAGAATTCCACTATAGCCCTCTGTTTTCATTTTAATTAGCCAGTACATAAAGGAAGCAATATTTTCAAAATATTGCATAATGATTAAAATGCTAAATGTGTAATTTTTTGACAATAACACTCATGAAAGAAATGACTTTACATTCAGAATTTATTTAGATGGGTTGAACAATGGCAAGTCAGCAACAACGATCATTAAAAAATATATATATAATAATAAATAAATGCATAAAACGAAGAACTTGTTCTTGGTGCAACTCTGCTTTAAATTTGATATCTAGCCCAAAAAAAGGGCTTAATTATTGCAACAGAAATTAGCGCCTTGCTTAATTCGTATGCAAGACTTGAATAATTGTGAACCTGGCAACTATTTTTGTTATTGAGAGCTTGAGGCACAATCTACCTGCATAAATGCTATCCGCACCCGCCTGGTACCGGGAAAATTGTGGCACTTGGTTGTTACTCGACTGAGGCTGATGATAGTGATAAGGTTGGGTGTAATTTGATGGAGGCAATTGAGGCTGGCTGCCACCAAAATTATTCTCCTGCATCTGAATGGTGTTACTTACTAGACGGTTCACTGTAGACATTGGATCATGTCTGCTATATCTCACAGCACAATCACCAGAAGGTTTTAACTGAGAATGACCTACAAAAAGAAAATATGTAAATGAAAACTAAATGAAATCAATATATCATGATGCATGCCTTCAAGACTGGGACATCAAGATACGAAGAGTGTCCCCATTGCACAAGGTATTATATCTTATTTATGGTATTCATAGAACTTTGCAATAGAGAAAATACGATTCAGCTTATGATAAATACTGCAGGAAATTTCAGTATAGATTGATGGAACAATAACCATAAACTAACAGGAAAGCTTGAGATACCATGGACAACCTAGCAGATTTAATAATTAAACCATCATGAAGAAGGAATAATTAAATGCACATTCATTGATAAGAAAGCAAAGAGTCGGCCAAAAAAAAGAAAAAAAAAAAAAAAAAAAAACCATCATGAAGAAGGAATAATTAAAATGCCCATTTCATTGATAGAAAGCAAAGAGTCGGCCAAAAAAAAAGAAAAAAAAAAAAAAAGAAAGAGAATTATAGATGAAGTAAAAAAAATCAGGGGCCCAAAAAAAAAAAAAAAAAAAAAAAAAGAAGAGAATTATAGATGAAGGTAAAAAATCAGGCCCTGCAACTAATCTTCTATAAATAGCTAATTTTTTCTCCCAAATAAACAAAACACAGTGTACAATGGATACATGTTTAATGTTTTTGCCCCCTCTTCACTAGCGTTTTATACAAAACCTGAGCCTTGATCCATAAAATTTTTGTCCAGAAGAATTGTGGGAGGCAAGTCAAGCCAAATCCAGAAAAATCATAATCATGAAATTCATACCACTAGGCTTCTTCATTATCTCACTACATAGCCCTGCTGCTGTCCAGTATTTCATAAACTTCTTCTTCACTCTCTTCATAAGGTACACGATATAGTCACCCTTCTTGTTATATTTACGACAATTCTCCCAAATGTACTGGACAGCTTTATATACATCTTCTGAGTTCAGGTACTTGACACGATTTTGAAGATCGCTACATATCGTTCCAAAATCCATTGGTGTATCTATGACGCTGAAATAATCCTGCTTGCGACCAACACCCCCAGTCCCCAACATGTAAGAGAGAGACAGAGAAAGAAGAATCCGTGTTATAGATAGATTATCATGAAGAAACGCATCATAACTCACAAAAAAAAGGGTATAATAGCATAAGCATGCACAATACCCTGAACAATAACCACTTTGAAAATTAATGCCATAATGGAAATATGAAATAATTATGATTTGTTCAAAGCAGCTCTTTCAGAAATTTTATTTTAAATACAAGGGTGAAGAAAAGAGACAAGATAGTGTATTGAGGACACCGGTCAGATTGTGAAACAAAAAAACAGACAAATGCATTGTACCCTTATATTAGAATGCAATCTTTTAAACTGTCCCTCCCCCCATCTGTAAGAGCCATTCTTTTTCCTTGGCCATAACTAAAACAGCTTCTATGCAATAACAATTTCTACATTTAGTTCTCAGGTTAGTTTGTTCTCTAAATGGTGAAACCACTAAAAGATTCGAGTGTCTGTCTTTCTTATCCTTAGAAGTTGAAAGCCAAAATGAAGCAGTCAATACTACATATCCAAAACAAATGCTCCAATAATTAGCCATGCAACTACAAAATCAACTGATGCAAATGAAGTAACTTAGAGTGCAATGCCTTTGGGCATCATTTTGCCAAATATATTTTGAACATGCACTCTGTGCTAGTACAATGCAGGTACTCCTACAGTCTCACATTATCTTAGGGACACAAGCACAACAATAACATGCCATCTTTGACAACAGAGCACAGTTATCCAACATATATATGCACTGAATAGCAATCCACACTTACAGGTAATCCCTGAGAAACAGGATCCACGGGAGCACTGAAAGGTACAGCCTCGTCCATTTCCATTACCTTCTTAATGACCTTTAAACCGCATAAACAAAACAGAAACTAAACTGTGAGTTCAATCAAATAAAGCCTTTCAAACACTGAACCAAAATAGTAGAAATTCCCTAAAATCCAAAATTCACGAAAAAAAAACAAGCTTTTGACATAAACCCAATAACACAAAAACACATACTGCTAAGGAAGCTTTCAATTCTTTCTTATTTAACCTTGAATCCTGAGCTGGGTGCTTCATTGGTGATAATTCTTTCCTGCTCGAAGAACCCAATCCCTTAGAATAATTAGCAGTGGCATTTGCAGTTTTCTTTGAAGCCTCTAGTTTTTTAGGCCTACCACGTTTGTTAGCTTTTTTATTAACCCTTCTATCAATGTGTGGTTCATCAGAATCACTACTAGCTCCTCCAAACTGCAATCCATCATCACTTTCACCTGAAGAAGAAGAAGAGGAAGGCGAACTAGAGTCCATATCAGAACTAAATTGACCAATCCCATTATTATTAACACCAGCATTATCATAAGCTAATCCATTGTCATTAACATGATCTGGCGCAGATTTTTCCTGGATGTTTTGGCCAACAAAGTTCAAGAAAGCTTCTTCACCAGTATTCTCTAAAGTTGCCGGCTTTTTTGCAACAGATTTTTTGGGGCGTCCACGCTTTCGCTTCATTTCTATTAAACAACAGCAACAAACAAACAAACACTACAATCAGTGATAAAAATTGGAGAGAACAAACGATAAAAAGATAAATATACATATAAAAGAATAACTTGTTAGATCTGCGGCTTTGAAGATAATCTAGAAATTAGGGTTTTGAAGAGAAAAATACAGTGTTAATCGAGAGAGATAAAGGAAGAATGGGCTTGATCGAGAATGAAAGTACTGGTGTGTCCAAGCAGTGTCGCTAAATGGTGTAACAGACGGGCGGTGTTTCGCAACTTGGCAATTTATTGTTGTTAGCTTAAAATTTGTGACGCAAATATCAACAATTGTCGTTGCCATATATAATATAATACAACTTTTTCAGCAGAGAAATAAAATGTTATACACTACTTTGTAAAAGTTTTGTTTAAAATTAAATTAAATTAAGTAAAAAATATTAAATATCAACGGTGGTGACCGTTTAATCCGACTCAATCTCAGTCACAGTTAAAACTTTTGATCTCTTCATGTGGGTAAATAATGGAATCAAATTCGAGAATTCTCCCGAAACTGTAAGTCTGCATTGCCAACTGAGTCGCAAAATATAAATAAAAATATAAATTTATTAATAATAATATCAAAGTATTAAATATTATTAATAATTACGAGATGGCCGACTATTTATTAGATAGAGAATTTACCATCACGTTGATGTTTCTATCTAAAGATGTTTGTCACGAAAGATAATCTTCAAATCTCAATCAATATATATATGTTTACGTTTATATCATAAAGCCATATAAGAGAAGTTTTTCGATACCATGTAAAGCTCTTTTGTTTGACTTTATTATTATTTTTTTTTTTATCTTTTAATATTAATTTTAGTTATTATGTAATAAACTACTCGCCATGTAATTAGGTTACCCTTCAAATTCTCTATTATATCAGTTATATAATTAATTATTTATTTATTTTAATTTTTAAAGCGTGTTTTATATTTTCCAATATTTTTTAATTATTATGTGAAAATATTAATAATATTTTTTTGAGTTTTTAGAATGGTAAGCTTTAATAATAAAAAATTAATAGGTTAGTTTTGTTTAATCACTTTTTATCTTCACTTTTATTTTGTTTTATTTTATATACTTTATTTAATAACCAAATTAGTTAGATTTTGTAATTATATATATAAAAAAAACTTTACGTTAGATTTGATATTAATAATAAATGTTTGATTTTTTTTTCTTCATTATGTTATGTAACATTGGTTTGTTGGTATTAAAAGTTTTAAACATAAGCTTCATGACAAAAATAGTTATTCCCGACGCTTGCATAATAATTATAAGTATATAAGATTAAAAGAAATTGTTCATCTCATCATATATATATATATATAAACAATGTGCAACAAATAAAACTACAAGAATAAACAACATGCAACACGGTTAGAAAAAAATAGTTTTATTTAAAGCAATAAATGCAAAATAAATATAAAATTAGAGAAACTTTTTATAAAATAAAATAAATTAAATATGTATTCAATGTCTAAGGATTTATTCAGCAAGATTAACTGTTAGAGTAGCTCTTCGCTGTTTTAATAGCTATTAGGTAACTGTTCATATAACTGTTACAGCAAAAGTATTCGGTTAAAATAGTTATTTGATTAATTATTGACTTTAAAATGACAAAAAATGACATTTGAAGATTGACTATAGCAATGAACTCATTACAAAAAAAAAAAAAAAAAAAAAAAAATGTCGGTTAAAATAGTTATTTGATTAATTTATTGACTTTTAAAATTGAACCAAAAATGACATTTGAAGATTGATTATAGCAATGGAACTCATTACAAAAAAAAAAAAAATAACAAAAAAAGGCCCAATTTATAGTGTAAAAAAAAAAAAAAAAAAAAAAAAAAGGCAATTTATAGTGTATAGTCCAATTATATAAATTGAAATCATTATTATTTCTTAAATGATAATACAATTTCCTCACATATTCCTCTTTTAATTCATTATTAAATTATTTTGTTTAAATTTGTGTAAAATAATGTAATTTTTTAACTTAATTGCAGACTTGCATAACCATAACAAAAGACTTTAAACTAATGTTAATATAAATTAATTAAGGATAATGTAAGTTAATTAAGGATAAAGATGATATAAGTTAATTAAGGACATAATTGTTAAAAACAATTTAATCAAAAAATGGTAACACTGAACATTAGATGGATTAACTTTTTAATAAACGCTATCTTATCCGCTAACAGCTATTTTATATACTATTCTACCTAAGGATATAATTTATAAAAACAGTGTTTTGACACAGTCAAAACTCTAAACTCTCCCTCAAACGCTGTTCCCGAACAGAGCCTAAAAGTACAAAATTTATATACAACAGATACAACATCTAAAGTCTGCCTAGATTAGCAGCATCATCGTTGCCTTGATGAGCACCTGAAGACTGTGGTCGAGGATGTTGCGAAGGAAGGGTAGGTGGAGCAGGTAAGCCACCTGCCATAGCTACTAAATGGGAACGAAGTAGCTTTGCAACTTGTTGCTGGACTTGCTGCTGCAACTCCTCCTGCTGCTGTTGATGACGCATCTCCAGCTCCTTCATGCGTTGCTCCATCTCCTGAATCCGAGAGTCGATATTATTATTTTGAAGGCGAGATGTTGCAAAAGAGCTAGAGGCACTAGAGCGTCCAAAGAGAACTGATGCTTGCGAGCCAAGGCCGTAAACCTGTCGCTTCTTTACACCACCCACTTCCTGCAGATATATTTGTGCAACGTCGACTGAGCACGGGTCACAAGATCCATCTTGGGGCTGAGATTCAGTTTGAACCCTAGACAAAATCGCCTCCTAAAGTCATAAAAACATATAGAGTAGGTTCAGTATTCACAATGTCCAATTATAAGCACAATAATGTTCATTGCCAGTGGTTATGTAACTTACATATGCACTCTTGGACTTTTGGTCCACAAATTGCCCATCCTTCTTCCTAGTGTGTGTTGCCTCTAGAAGTTCATGCGGAAGTGGTGGTCGTTGTAATTGAGCCTCCTAAAATTGAGATCATGTCTATTACATTTATTGGAAGAATAAATAATTTTACAAAGTTTGAAGTTAATTAAATTAAGGAAAAATGGATATATACCAAGCGTTCTGCATGTACTTTGTAAGAGATAGATCCTCCTGTATGGCGTGAGGGACCAGCCCCTGGACCACCAGTCTCGCTCAAACGGTTCTTAGAACACTGTTCAGATTTGGCTTTGAACTCAGGAGTCTCCCAATATGGCCTCCAACTCTCCCAAATATTATCAGGTAGATATTTAGGCTTCTTCTTTCTCCATTTACCAAGCATACCCCTATAGCGATCTGCAGCCTTCCTATTCCAATTCCTTTTCACAGAGGCCTCGATTGCCTCATCCCATACAAAGTGTTTCTTAAAAAATAAAGAAAATAAGAACAACACAGAACATAATTTAAACCAAATTACATATGGAAAATAAGTCACAAAATTACATTTATTTAGAATTGAAATAATTTTACCTTGAACTCCTGCCAGTAGAAGTTCTTGGTGTCTGCAGTCACAGACTTCCAGTTGTATCCTGCCGAATCAAATCTCATCTTAAAAATACGTGTGATCATGCGAACACAATCAGGCGGATCAAAACTGAAATAAGGAACAATTAGTTTTAGATTCATGTATGTACAAATTTGAATTAAAAAAAACAAAATACCTACTTATAATAAAGCAATTAAAATATTCTTACTCTTCACCGATGACTTGAAGGGCACGCCGATTGCCTGTAACTGTAGTGGAGGTGGTTGAGGATCCAATATCACCTCCTGGAGTTGGAGGGCCAGATGCTGAGGATGGTGTGCATCCAACAGGAGTGTTTGCAGCTGGGTCTGAGTTAGGTGTTCGTGGCAGCGGTAGATTAGATGCAGCGTGTACATCAGTCCCTTCCTTCATACTCCCCTCATTAACAACTCCATCTGAATGGTTGCGCTGAGCCCTACCCAAACGTCCACCTCCCCTTGGCATATCTGCACATACACGTTTATCTTAATCGTTGCATAATAACATCAAATTCCAAGGAATGCTGACATTGAGTTTGAAATTTGAGCAGAAAGCCAAAATTTTCCAAATAAGAAACAGAAGGCTACCCACATGGATTTGAAATCAGAACTATCATATAAATAGGAAAAGAAATCGGAAATAATCAATAATTGAACATGGTTTTGTTTTATGTACTCTACTTAACACAGCTTTATGTCTGTTTAGAATTCATCCCTAGTGCTTTGTTTCTATCTTAATTTAGTTGGTGCAGAAAGGAAGAAAATATTTTAACAATATTGCATAAGGATTTCAATGATAAATGTGTAATTTTTTAACAATAACACTCATTAAAGAAATAGAGGTAAGTTCACAATTTATTTAGATGGCTTAAACAATGGCAAGTCAGCTAAGATGACCATTAGAAAAATATATTAACGAACAAATAATAAAACTGAGAAGCTGTTCTTGGTGCAGATCTGGATTAAATTTGATATCTAGCAAAAACTAAGGGGTAGCAATTATTGCAACAGAAATTTAGGGCCTTTCTTTGACTTAATTAACTTGCAAGACCTGAATAGTTATGAACCCGATAACTACTGTTGTTACTGAGAGCTTGAGGCACAATGTACCTGCATCCACACCAGCTGGGAACCGGGAAAATTGTGGCACTTGGTTGGTGCTTGGCTGAGACTGATGATAGGGTTGGGTGTAGCTTGATAGAGGCACTTGAGGCTGAGGCTGGGCCTGGCTGGTGCCAAAATTGTTCTGCTGCATCTGAATGGGGTTACTCACTGGACGGTTCACTGTAGACATTGGATCATGCCTGCTATATCCCACAGCATGATCACCAGAAGGTGCTAACTGAGAATGTCCTACAAAAGGAAAACATGTAATTGAAAAGTAAAAGAAATCAATATATCGTGATGCATGTCTTTGTGATTGGAAAATCCAGATATGAAGCATGTCCCCATTGCACAAGGTATTCTATCTCATTTTATGGTACGCGCACCACTTTGCAACAAAAAAAAAATTACAATTCTGCCTGTAATACTGCAGGAAATTTCATCATACATTATACAATCTAGTCATGGTACAATGACCATGAACTAACAGGTAAAGCTTGAGATTTAGCAGATTTAATAATTAAACTATCATGAAGAAGGAATAATTAAATGCAAATTCATTGATAAGAAAAACACAGAGGAAAAGAGAGGGGGGGAAGAGAACTGAAGTAATGAAGAGAAAAATCAGGCCGGAAATTAATCTTATATAACAAGCTAATTTTTTCCTGCCAAATAACCAAAACATGGTGTACAATGGTTACATGTTTTTGCCCCTTTTCACTAGCAAGTAGGGCCCAACGTTTTATATGAAACCTGTGCACTGATCCCATAAAATTTTTCTCCAGAAGAAAACTGTGCTAGCCAAGTCAAGTCAAAGTAGAAAATCACAATCATGAAATTCATACCGCTGGGCTTCTTCGTTATCTCACTATGTAGCCCTGCTGCTGTCCAGTATTTCATAAACTTCTTCTTCACCCTCTTCATAAGGTACACAATATATTCACCCTTTTTGTTATACTTACGACAATTCTCCCAAATGTACTCGACATCTTTATATACATCTTCTGAGTTCAGGTACTTGACACCATTTTGAAGATTGCTACATATCGTTCCAAAATCCATTGGTGTATCTATGATGTTGAAATAATCCTGGTTGCGCCAATGCCCCAGGTCCCAACATGTAAGGGACAGAGAAAAAGAAGGATCCAAGTCATAAATAGATTATGATGAAGACACACATCACAACTCCAAAAAGATGTATAACAGCATAAGCATGCTCAACACCCAGAACAATAGCCACATTGATTTTAAGAACTGATGCCATAATGGAATGATAAAATCATTATGTTTTGTCCAAAGCAGTTCTTGCAGACATTTTCTTAATACAAGGGTGAAGAAAAGAGATCAGATAGTGTATTAAGGGAACCAGTTAGATTGGGAACAAAAAATAAATAAATTAATTAAAACTTACAAATGCATTGCACCCTTAAAGCTTATAATGCAATCCTTTAAGGAGTCCCTCCTCCAACTGCAAAAGCCATTCTTTTCCTTTGGCCATAACTAAAACAGCTTGTGTGCAATAAGAATTTCTAAATTGAGGTCTCAGGTTAATTTGTTCTCTAATGTAAGCAATGGTGAAACCACAAAAAGATTTTAGCGTCTATATTCTTAGAAGCTTATAGCCATAACGAAACACTGAGAAATTCATATATCTGAAACAAATGCTCCAATAATTATCTATGCAACTATGAAACCACGAAATCAACTAACCAAATGAGGTTACCTAGAGCGTAATGCCTTCGGGCTACATATTTTGCTCAAATAAATATTGGACCATGCATCTATTCTAGTACAATGCAGGTACTCCTACAGTCTCACATGTTCTTGGAAACACAAGCACTACAATAACATGCATCTCTGACAACAGAACACAGTTATCAAATATATAATAGTAATCCATACTTACGGGTAATCCCTGAGAAACAGGATCCACAGGAGCACTAAAACGTACGGCTTCTTCCATTTCCATTACCTTTTTAATGACCTTTAAAACAAATACACAAAACCAAAACGGAATAGTAAGTACAATCAAATTAAAACTTTTTCCACCACAAAATCCAACGAGCAAAACTCCCTAAAACTTAAAATTCACAAAAAGACAAACTTTTGCCATAAACCCTGTAACATAAAAAAGCATACCGCTAAGGAAGCTTTCAAATCTTTCTTATTTAACATTGAATCCTGAGCTGGAATCTTCAATGGTGGTAATTCTTTCTTGCTTGATGAACCCAAACCATTAGAAGAAACAACATTGGCATTTAAACTTTTCTTTGAAGCTTCCAGCTTTTTAGTCCTACCACGCCTGTTAGCTGTTCTCTTAACCCTTCTATCAATTTGTGGTTCATCAGAATCACTGTTAACTCTCCCAAACTGTAACCCATCATCACTTTCACCTGAGGAAGAAGAAGAGGAAGACGAACTAGAGACCTTATCAGAACTAAATTGATCAAACCCATTATCATTGACATGCTCTGATGCAGATTTTTCTTGGACATTTTGGCCAACAAAGTTCAAGAAAGCTTCTTCACCCTTATTCGCTAAAGTTTTTGGCTTTTTTGCAACAGATTTTTTTGGGCGTCCACGCTTTCGCTTCATTCCTATTATACAGCAGCAACAAAACAAACAAACATCACAAATCAGTGATATAAATGGAGAGAACAAAGGGGGAAAAAAAGATAAAAATTAGAGGAGTACCTGGTTAGATACGGAAGTTAGGGTTTAGGAACCCACTGTTAAATGTTAATGGAGGGGGGGCTCAATCGAGAATGAAAATGCTGGTGTGTCCTAGCATCGTCGCTAAATGATGTAACAGACGAGTGCTGTTTCGCAACTTGTCATTTTATTGCTGTAGTTCTATTTTAAGTTAATTAATGATAATTTTCCTTTATAAGTAAAAAAATATTTTTAATAAATTTTTATATTGGTGTATTTGATAACTAAATGTCTAATAAACAAATTACCGTGCTCTAATATCAGAAAAAAAATAATATAAACTTGAAAATGCATCACTACTTGAAACAAACCTTTTTGATAATAATATAAACTTTCTTAATAAAAGTTATAAATTATGTGATAATTTAATGTACTTTCCTCCTAAATTTATTTATCAACCTATGTTTTTCTCAGTAGTTTAATTTGAATTTTTTGGATAAATAATTCCATTTTTAATAATTTTAGTTTAATTTTGGATTTATAAATTGAATTAATGGATTCTTTTAAAACTCAAATAGATTTATTTATTTATTTTTGAGCTAAAAATAGATAGAAGTCCCTATAAAATCAACATGGTTTGCATGACAAAAATTAGACGTGATATGTGTGATGAAAATATACTTGACACTCGTAGCATAAAATTAGATGTAGTATAAAACTTCATACTATTATGATATAATATTCCGGTTCTTTGAATTGGAATTTTGGTTACCGTTTAAAACCGAACGTTACGGTTTACATTTTGATTCCTTAATGGTTTCAAAATGGACAGTTTTAACACTCTGATTGATTTTTCAGCGAATCATATAATTATAAGATAAAAAATTAGGGAACATTTTTTTTTCAAAATTGAAAATTTAAATATTTATGAAATAATTTTTAGAAAAGACTTTTAAAGAAAATATTATTAGTAAAAAGACTTAATTTATTTGTTTTTAAAAAAGGCTTGAACTTTTTTTTTTTTTTTGAAAAAGGGCTCAAATTTAATTTATTTTTTTTAAAAAGGCTTGAAAACTTCATGACTATTTGATATGAAATATTTCGGTTTCCTGTTGAATTGGAAATTGTTGGTTACCAGTTTAAAACCGAACGGTTACGGTTTAAGCAATTTTGAATTCCTTATGGTTTCAAAGAATGGACAGTTTTAACACTGCACTGATTGATTTTTTCAGCCGATCATATAATTATAAGAGTAAAAATTGAGGGAAGCCATTTTTTTTTGTCAAAGATTGAAAGATTTTAAGATATTTATGAAAGAAATTTTTTAGAAAAGACTTTTAAAGAATAATGTATTGATTAGTAAAAAGACTTAATTTATTTGTTTTTAAAAAGAAAGGGCTTGAAAACGTTTTTTTTTTTTTTTGAAAAAAGGGCTCGAAATTTAATTTGATTTTTTTTAAAAAGGCTGAACTTAATTTTTTTTAAAAAATTGAAAACAGATACTTATAGTAAATGGCCAAAAAATCAATTTTCTCCACGAAATGCCTTTAAAACCTTAGTCATTATACATTTGTTTATGAGGGTTTAATTTGAGGATTTTTAAAAATATTTTTTAAAAAAAGTTGTGTGAAATCGGAAGAGGGACCATTGGTTCTTAGACCGGTGTTGAGAAAAGTCGTTGATTCTTATCAGGTGCCGGCCGGTTCTTGGTACCTACCGTTCAGGGTTGCCTCCTCAAAGAAGTTGAAATGCAGATCGGACGGCGCAGACCTCCCGATGTCTAATTTCGAGGTTCGAAGCCGATTTTAGTTCGTGATTCCTACTCAATTTCCTGAACCGTGACAGTTTCCGGTTCGCAAGAAAACCATAAAAAGCCACATCCAATTTCATCTTGTAATCACCAAAAAAGGCTTGAACTTTTTTTTTTTTTTTGAAAAAGGGCTCAAATTTAATTTATTTTTTTTAAAAAGGCTTGAACTTAATTTTTTTTAAAAATGAAAACAGATACTTATAGTAAATCCAAAAAATCAATTTTCCACGAATGCCTTTAAAACTAGTCATTATACATTTGTTATGAGGGTTAATTTGAGGATTTTAAAAAAATATTTTTTAAAAAAAGTTGTTGAAATCGGAAAGGACCATTGGTTCTAACCGGTTGAAAAAGTCGTTGATTCTAATCGGTGCCGGCCGGTTCTTGGTACCACCGTTTCACGGTTCCTCAAAAATTGAAATCAGAATCGGACCGCAGACTCCCGATTCTAATTTCGATTCGAACCGATTTTAGTTCTGATTCCTACCAATTCTGAACCGACAGTTTCGGTTCCAAAAACCATAAAATAGCCACTCCAATTTCATCTTGTAATCACCGAGTTGAAATCTAACGCGCCTCAATCATTTAGACCAAATTATCTTAAACATATATAATATTTTCTTCTATGAATATAAAAATGTAAAAACCTTCACAGACAGGTTGGAACTTACCTTAACAAATTGAATCCCACTATGATTAAAAAAAAACTACAAGTAAAATAGTATTATATTCCTTAATTATTCCACATCACTATTGACTAAAAAAAGCAAAAAACCAACCTAGAAATTCTATATTTATATATATATATATATAATTTCCAAATCAACATATTTTTTTTTATCAGTAGTAGTAGTTATGCAATTTCAACTTTGAAATATCACTCTTGAAAGGACTCTAACTAATTTTGATTGAAAAACATGTATATGTATTACACGTTTTCTTTGAGCAATATTAAAGTTTCTACGACCCAGGAAGAAAGCCATTTTCTACAAATAAAAACCTATTATAATGGATTGCCTAATTCGATTCGAGTTTAGTCACGTTGAACTAATTAATAAACAATAACTTTTGAACTAAAAGTTAATCACATACGAAAGGGAAGGAAATTACGTGGAAATAGAATAGAAGCAACAAACTTTCAAACCGAATCTTAGTACATATATACCTAAACTCCCATTTTCTTGTATGAACATTTCAACCATCTACGAATTTCATTTCTTTCTTAATTCTAAATTTAAATATCTTCCCCTTCCCTATGTATTGATCAGCACCATCTCCACCTCTATCATATAGCATAAAACTTTCATCAGATCGGAAAAGAAAGAAAGAAAGAAAGAAAGAAAACCAACCCAAAATGTCTCTCAGGGCAAGAACTACATCCACAAAGCAAACTTCCATACAAGAAGTATCCACAGAAAGTTCAAGCTCAACAAGCACCAATAACGACCAAGAACCATCAACCCCAAAATCCCCAACAAAAACTCCTACTCTTTCACAAAGAGCAATCTCACAAACCCTAACAAGCACAGCAAATCTAGCAAATCTTCTTCCTACAGGCACCCTTTTAGCCTTTCAGCTTCTAACACCAGTCTTTACCAAAAATGGCGCCTGTGATTCCGTCACGCAATTTTTAACCTTCGTTCTTCTTTCTCTTCTTGCTGTTTCTTGCTTTCTTGCTTCTTTCACAGATAGCATAAAGTCAACAGATGGTCAAGTCTACTATGGTTTTGCAACCTTTAAAGGGATTTTCTTGTTTGATTGTCCCGATCCTGAAAGTTTAGGCGATCAAGATTTGAGAAAGTACAGGATTAAGTTCATCGATGGAGTTCATGCAGTTCTATCTGTTCTTGTTTTTGTTGCTGTGGCTTTGAAAGATAAGAATGTGCTGAGTTGCTTCTTTTCTATGCCTCAGCAAGAAACTCAAGAGGTTTTGGATATTGTTCCTGTTGGGATTGGGCTTATTTGCAGCTTGTTGTTTGTGGTTTTTCCAACTAGAAGGCATGGAATTGGATATCCTGTTACTCAAGGAAAATAATTTCTTCTTTCCTATGTTCATTTAGAAATTTGAGGAAAAAAGTAATAAATTAATTTCTTTATTTGTCTATTAGGAAGCATAATTGTATTGATATATGTTAAATTATTGTTGAAATATATTATTTATTGTTTCTTTTTTTTTTTAAAATAAATAAACGTTTGATTCTTTAAGATTAATCCTTGATTCAGAAACTGTGGTAGCTGTAGCTCCACCATCGACGACGCTGACTTTGATTGGTAGATAATGGAATAGGTTTCTTGGCTGCTTCTTCGTGGAAGACTTATTCATATGGAATAATAATTTATTTGAAAAGTTCAATATTTAAGTCTAAAAGCTTTAAGAAAGAATATTATTTTTCCTTAAAAAAAAAAAGAAAGAATATTATTTCACAACATATTAAAAAAGTACCCAAAGTTATTATTTCAATAATTTCATTTTCCGAAATTAAAAATTATTTTTAAAAATTCATATTTATATTAATTTGATTATATATGAGACCTTGGATCCAACAGCTGTAATCTTAATTCTGTAACATTAAAGATCTTATTGTCAAACTTTTCTTTATTACGGAATTTTCATATGTACAGACGTCTTGCTTAAGGATTAATATCATTAAAGTAATAATTATGCTAATAATAATTTTGTCACCATTGTCCTTATATAGTTATATAAGTGGAATCTTAATAAAGTCCTATACAAATCAGGAATATAGAGTTTATAATAATTAAAAATACAGACTTCTAAATCATAGGACATCTACTTATTTCATAATACTCTCCATTGAATGTCCATTCTTCAAAGAATATGTCACGATAAAATCTTATTAAGAAAAAATCTATTGAAAAAATTCTTAATGACGAAAAAAAGTACATTATTCATTTATTCAATATGCGTTGGAAAAACTATCTTATTAAAAACCTTTACCAGAAAAATCTAGTGAGAAAAAATTTTGATTAAAAAGACTAAAATCTAGTGAGAAAAAATTTTGATTAAAAAGACAAAGAATATAGTGCATATTTACCCTTTATGAAGATAAATACTGAGATCTAGACATTCACGTGAAATCATATTTTTGTTTTGTTTTCTTGCATTAAAAATCTACAATTGGCACACTATATTTATATATAATGAATTAAATATTAAATATAAATATTATTTTAATTGGCCTATAAACCAAATATTATAGCCGTAAATCATTATCTAAAACATTTTAGTCAAAAATCAATTTGCCAAATGACGTGGCGTCCACTAGCGTATTGCATGTGGATGACACCTGTTTACAATGGACCCGCTAAGCACGACGTGGGTCCACCCTGGGTCAACCCACCGCTAACTGCAAAACTCCATAAGAATTTCAGAATCAGAATTCGTTATGACTTACGAGCCTGAAAAAGAAAATCTAGGCAAAGTTCAAATTTTTATTGTCAATCTCTCACTCTCTCCGTCCAGGTTCCAGTCCAATAAAATCTATGTCTCTTTCGCACACTCTCAGTCCCTTTACTACGGTCCCTCAAAGCTCTCACCTCAAATTCTCTATCACTAAACCTATACATAGATTTACCATTTCTTCACCACCAAAATTAAGGAATTTAACCAGAGCATTAGTGGTTAGATCAGTTCATGAGGATTCTAGGAATTTACCTGTGATTGAAGCAAAACCCAGGTGGGAAAATGTGTTGTCCACTGCAGCTAGCTTGTATCCTCTATATGTGACTGTGGGAGGCGTTGTTGCTTGCTCAAATCCTTCTGCTTTTGTTTGGTTTGTGAAAGCACGACCAGCTTCATATAGTTTGTCTCTTGGGTTAATCATGTTGTCTATGGGTCTCACCTTGGAGCTCAAAGACTTGATTGGTTTGTTTCTGCGAAGGCCTGTCTCCGTGAGTCTTTAATTCTTTATCTATCCCTCAAGTTCCCTTTTTTTTGGAGATAATTCTGTGGATGTGGCATTGGAATATAAATGAATTGTCTGAAATTTTGGTTCTTCAATTAAAAGCTTGAAATGTGCTTCAATTTGAAAATTTTAGTTCGCAATGGGAGAAATTATAATGGAACTTTGTAGAATTGTATACTAATTTTAATGTTGATTTAGTTGCTTCATTAGAATTTCAATTTTGATTTTTTTTTTTTTTTTTGGATTACTTCTTGAACCATTATATCTGAACTCTTTTATGCAATTGAGTAATTGATCAAATCTTTCATTTCCTTTTTTTATTTTTTATTTTTTATTTTTTTTTTGGAGTTCATTAGCATTGTGGATTATTTGTTATTCGTTGTCGAGTGGTTGAGGTTTTAAAGGAAAAAAGCACTTGCATCAATTTTGTATAATAAAATGCTGACCTCAACGGAGGTTTTCCCTGTTCATGAGTTCTTGTTTGCCACTTCTTGATCAGATACTATTTGGATGTGCTGCTCAGTACACCATTATGCCAGTTTTTGGAATGCTTGTTGGTAAATTCTTGGGACTTTCACCTTCTCTTTCAGTTGGACTGATATTGCTTGGATGTTGCCCTGGAGGTACCGCGTCTAATGTGGTAAGAGCACTTTGTCCCTTTGTTTCGTTTTCTGTAATCATTTATGCTATGCTTGCTTAGGAAAGAAAATGTGACAACGCGTTAGATGCCCAAAGTAAGGAAAAACTTCTTATGACCACTCATTTTGAATGTTTGTTTCTTATTTATCATTATTCTTTCAAAGGACTTCAAATGCATATTCGTTTACTGGTTGGAAATACACTAACGATCAACTACTGCAAGTAGCAATTAAACAAGCCTCATGATTTATTGTAGATGCTTTTCTAGATACTTAATTTGTACAACACTCGAGGGTTTGAAGCTCACCTGCTGTGTACCTGCACTTCATCACTCAAAAATTGAAAATGTGTAAAATTATGGCGAAGACTATTTTCTTGCCAAGAAGCTTTTACATCTTTAATAGTTTCAATATAATTGTCCTTCCAGAAAACATATGATCATATATACAAGTATATATGTTTTGACCATAATTTATAGTTTTCATTTTGATTCTGTCATCAAGATATGGTATCAATGACTCAATCTTGATGAAACTCCATAAGCTGAAAAAAGTATTTAGAATGTTCTCCTTGTCATGTAGACATCTTAGAAGTTGTTGTTAGACAGCCCAAATACAATATTTTCATATTCATGAAAAACTTCTTCATTTCTGTTTGCTGAAGTAGTGTTACAGGTGACCTTAATTGCTCAAGGGGATGTTCCACTATCTATTGTAATGACAGTCTGCACTACTCTTGGTGCAGTACTTCTCACTCCCCTGCTGACAAAGATTCTGGCAGGAACTTATGTTCCTGTGGATGCCTTAAAACTTTCTATCAGCACTCTACAGGTAACATAAAAATTTGTGTGTGCTTGATGACAAGTTATTTAACATTGTACATTTGCTCATATTCTACTCATTATGATTTCTTGTCCAGGTGGTGGTTGCTCCAATTCTGTTGGGTTCTTATATGCAAAGCGCATTTCCTGCGGCAGTGAAAGTTGTGATCCCTTTTGCACCACTATTTGCTGTTTTAACATCATCACTGCTTGCTTGCAGGTTTTGGTTCCATTTCACTTATTATGGTGAAATTGGTGCATCTCGTTTTCTTTTTTCTCTTTCTCACGTATTATTATTTTTTTCTGGATATTATTCCAGTGTTTTCTCAGAAAATTTTCTTCGGTTTAAATCAATGCTTGGTGCCTCATTGCCTCCTGGTTCCTCTCCAGTTCTTTTCATTCAATCAATATTTTCAGGAGAACTGGGCATTATAATGCTTTCCGTTTTCTTGCTGCATTTTGCTGGTTTCTTTTTGGGGTAAGAGCTTCTCTTAATTTTCATTGCAACGATGTCATTTCCTTGATGTGGCCTTAATGCTCATACTTACATAGTTTTTGATATTTTTAAATTATACCTGTTATTTTTTCTATTCATCATCATTTCTAGAGTAATTATGCAAGATGGACAGACATGTAACAATACATATATAAATATATTGACATATCACCATGAAAGTGTTTTCATGCAGATGACCTGAATAGAATATTCCTGGAATCAGCGAAAACTTTTTTTGATAGATATGTAAAACAACCTCTGAAACACTTTTGGTTTGTTGTAGAATATCCAATTGTTTTTTTTTATCATGTAAACCAGAAAGTTCGGTTTTCTCTTAAAAAAGCCAAAATGAAAAGGATTTCTCTGTCTCAATTGATATCACATTTGGACAAAACGCCCTTTATGTCATTAAACTGATACATGCCTGTAGATTTTCATTTGGGTTTTATTTTCTCTCTCTCTCTCTCCACTGGGCACTCACACTTTCAACATTTTCTTGCCTTACTAGTAAAATTAAAAGAGCGTTAATCTTTCACCCTACTTAAACAAACACCTCAAGTTTATCGACCCAAAACCTTTCTGCTTTATTTATCCTTTATTGCTGTATATCTGATTGATATTAGCAGTGAAGATTTTAAACTGTCTGTATCTGCAGTTACATATCTGCTGCTATTTGCGGTTTTGGAGAACAACAACGGCGAGCTATATCAATTGAGGTATGGTTAGAGCAGTGCATTTGAAGCTTGAAATATCAAATTTTAGACGTATCAAGGAGAGTACACCATTGAAAAAAAGGTACTAGAAGTCTGATCTTTTTGTTCTGCAAAACTTCATTTCAGGTTGGTATGCAAAATTCTTCCTTGGGTGTGGTTTTAGCAACATCACATTTCACTTCTCCAATGGTTGCATTACCTCCTGCTATGTCTGCTGTGATTATGAACATCATGGGCAGCAGTTTGGGAGTAATTTGGAGATACAACAATCCCTCTGACTCTAAAGATAGTTCTAAGCTTGACAGCAAGTGACAATGGCTAAGAAACACTCACAAAGTACCAGTGTATTCTTTCTCCAATGGAGTTTCTAGAATTAATTCTTTGAAAAAATTGTCAATCATCATGATGCCATCTCGTCCTGTCGTTTCAGAAGGCTGTAAATGAAACGGTAGTTAACGACATGACCGAAGTTATCGTTTACATCTAAAAGACCGGTATTTGATGCTCGGTATTACATGTTTGATTTATATATTTGTTTCAATCATAAATAGGAATTTCCTGAAATTTTTCGTGTGAAAAATAGAATAAAAACTTTTAACTCTAAAGGGCTAAAAAAAGGGAGAGAAAAGATAGGACGGGATTAAATTTCACATGGCTACTCTGCATACAATTGACCTTTACCACGTCATCAGTGCTGGACAGGTAAGCAGAATCCGGACACGTGGATCCCATTCACTTATAACGAAATTTAGCGCCACCAGACCAAAACAAAACAAAAGTAAAAAAACTGAAAGACAAAACAAAAACGAAAAGAAAAGAAAAGAAAAGATAGATCGTGTTATCGTACAATTACATGATCATGCGCATTAAACTCTACCGTCCATATCATCAGATAATCTCTACCGATCACATCATGGGTCCCCACCATCCACGTAAGGCACAGATTCACACATACCCCACTTGAATCTCTATCAAATCAATCCATCAATCATCACTTTATAAAGCCACCCCCAAAAAAAGATAAAAAGTTGAAAAAAAGAATAAAATTATTTTTAAGCCCTTAAAACTTTTTGAATTTGTCTATAAGTCCTTCTTCTTTCTCAATAAAATTAGTCTCCAAATACAATTTATTTCTACTAATCCAACTGTTTGTAATAGTTTAAAATTAGTAGTTTAACATATTAATAATCCTAAAATTAAATTTGATAAATGTAAATAATTTGAAAATATTAATATTAAATGATATTAATTATAATTAGAGTTAAGATTTTTGACTATTTGTTTTTTTTTTTTTTGAATATTTGATTATTTGTGTTTGAATCTTCAATCACTTATACTTAATCACTAATTCAACTACCAAGCATTAGCCTCCAACAAATTATGCAACCACTGAACATAGTAGCAATCAAGTATTAAATTGAAAAATGATGGACTTGATAAAATGAATTTAGAAATAAAGGGCTCAATAGATAAAAATAAAAACTTTCAGGGGTCAGAAATAGATTTTCAAAAAGAATAAAAGCGAAAGCCAGACCTTTCTTCTTACACTGAAATCAAACTGTGTCCTAACTTCGAACTGAATTCTCTCCACTTAGATCTCTCTTTCTGAAGAAGAAGAGAAATGCAAAAGGGCAGTGAGGATTTGGCTTCGGCGTCAGCTTCAGCTTCAGCCTCGAATACGAGCACTAAGAAGGCAGAGTGGCCACCGCTGCTAAAGAAATCAAAAACCACAATTTCCGGCGACACTCACTTTCCTGGTCCGTTATTCCCCACCGTCCGCCGCGTATCAGCTGCTCCTCCTTCCCCTCCCCTTCTTCCTCAACTTCCCGATCTCCGGGTCTCCGTCAGAAACGAGGATGCATCTCCAGCTCATAGTAGCGGGAATAACATTACTGACGGTAGCTTGTCTGATAGAGATTGGGTTTTCCCGTCGTTTCTCGGGCCTCACGTGGCAGGGAATCGGGTAGCGTTGAAGGGTCGGCGTGGTAGTTCTAGTGTTAATGCTAGTGGTAGTGGTAATAATAGGGTGGTAGAGGAAAAGAAGGAGATTGGAGGTGTGTCGAGTAATTCGGTGGGAACGAAAGAGGAGAAATCAAAAACAGAGAAGGAAGTAAAATTGGCGGCAGCTAGTCAAGTTTTGACGACTCAGTCTAGTTCTCTGACTCGGAGCAGTCGGGGATTGAAACACTCTTTGGTCTCTTATTTTGTAGGTTTTTCTCTTTCATGATTGCATTTTCTTTTAATTATAAATACAATGTTGGTTTCCGTTTGGATGCTGAGAAAAATGGAGGGAAAATGTAAGGAAAAAAAATTATTTAGAATTTAAAATCGTCAAGAAAAAAAATGAGACAATTTTGAATATTCCCGAAATGGAAAAAGATTATATTCTTAAATAGCCTTTTGCCCTTTTTCTGTATAATGAAAATTTCAATTTCTCTCTCATAACTAAACTTTTGCTCAATAATTAGCTCTTTTCTACGTTTGGCTTATCTCTCGCGGGACTTTGGCTTTTTATTTTCTTTTTTCAAAAGTGAGAGAAAGAAAGAAAGTTTGGATTTTTTTTTTTCTTTTTCTTATTTCATTATCATAGGATTCGGAAAGGAAGAAAGAAAATATATTTCCCATTAATTGAGCTTTTCTTTTTTTGGACTGATGATTAGCTGCAACGAAAGTAGAAACTGTTAGGTCAACAGGGAAACAGGAATATTGAAATTGCTGAATGGAGACATGATTTAGTTGGCATTTTTTGGTATGTTATAGTTTTGATGATTAGCAACATTTTACTGATGGTTTTGTTGCTAATTTTCATTTGCAGCTCATTTTCACTTGTATATTATCTGTATCTCATTCAATTCACCTGCGGAGTAAAGTTACAAAACTACAGGTATGTTCTATAATTTGCTTAGGGTTGAGAAATGCATTGATTTTGTGTTAAAAGCTTGAAACAATATTTCTCTTGTTGCTTGAATGGAATCAAAAAATGAAGGTAAACATAATGAATGCCAGTGCTGGATTCTCATAAGGAAGAAAAGAGAGAAAAGTTATGAACAAAGCTGTGTACAGTTTCTGTTCAAAAAAGGGGGAAAAAAAGCTGTATAATGTTAATTAGCTGAGTTGGATGTTTACTCCCTTAGCCAATCTGCATGTTGCTTGAACACAACTGTTTGTGATTTGTTTCCATATTTCATAAATATGGTCTTTTAATTGCAGGAAGAGAATATTAACCTTCATACAGCATGTGGCAACAAAAGCGGTGTTGGTAACAACAGCATCGAAGTTTTGCAACATGAAGATTATAACTCATTTTATTTAAGAAAAGCTGACAGTAGGACTATTGCTTTGTATACTGTGGTATTCGCACTCACTATGCCATTTTTAATCTACAAATATCTTGATTATCTTCCACAAATCAAGGCTCTCCCAAAAAGAACTAAAAACAATGAGGAGGTTCCCTTGAAGAAGAGGATTGCATATATGGTGGATGTATTTTTCTCTGTTTATCCTTATGCAAAGCTGCTTGCACTACTCTTTGCAACTATATTTCTGATAGGATTTGGCGGCTTGGCACTGTATGCAGTTAGTGATGGTAGCTTTTCTGAAGCTCTTTGGCTGTCATGGACATTCATAGCTGATTCTGGAAATCATGCAGATAGGGTTGGGACTGGGCCAAGGATTGTTTCTGTCTCTATAAGTTCAGGAGGAATGCTGATATTTGCAATGATGCTTGGACTTGTCTCAGATGCCATCTCAGAGAAAGTAGATTCATTGCGGAAAGGGAAGAGTGAAGTTATTGAAAAGAACCATATACTAATTCTTGGGTGGAGTGACAAATTGGTAATTCTCTTGCACAACTCTGAAACTTTGATGCCTGTTTTTTGACGTTCATTCTTTATTTCTTTCTTGGATGCACAACAATCCAGGAGTAGATGCACAACAATCCAGGGTCTTATTCCTCTAGCCTGAAGTGCACTTAGAACTGCTACCATTAATGGATATTGTGAAAATTATTCATCTTTTCTCCTTTTCTCCTTTTTCGCTTTTGTAAAGGAAGTTGAATGTGCAAATCAGTATCATGAGAATCTTTCTCAATGCAAAGCATAAAAATGGCATTTTGGTTTTAGGGTTCACTTTTGAAGCAGCTAGCAATAGCAAACAAGAGTATTGGTGGCGGAGTTGTTGTTGTATTAGCAGAAAGAGACAAGGAGGAAATGGAGATGGATATAGCTAAGCTAGAATTCGACTTCATGGGCACTTCTGTTATATGCAGAAGTGGCAGCCCTCTTATCCTGGCCGACTTAAAGAAAGTATGTTTGGGGAGTTTTATTTTTTACTTTAAGCTTTTGTAGGGCTCTAGGGAGGTTTAAATTTTTTTTTTCCCACCTATTCACAGGTTTCAGTTTCTAAGGCACGTGCAATCATTGTATTAGCATCCGATGAAAATGCGGACCAGGTTTGCTTACAATGTCCCTATCTACTTCTGTGGTTTGCATACTCCCTTATGAAATATTCTTTAAATATTTGTATTATTCTTGCCAGAGTGATGCACGTGCTTTACGGGTTGTGCTTAGCCTAACAGGAGTTAAAGAGGGTCTGAAGGGTCATGTTGTTGTAGAGATGAGTGACCTCGACAATGAACCTCTGGTGAAGCTTGTTGGAGGGGAACTCATTGAAACAGTTGTTGCACATGATGTGATTGGACGTTTGATGATCCAATGTGCTTTGCAACCCGGCCTTGCACAGGTTACTCAATGGCAATATTTTAAATTGTGGTATTCATAGTCTTTTAATTGGGACAATGTTTGAGTCTATTCTTTCTTCTTCCTTTCTGATCCACCTCTTTGCATAATGAGCCTGTGCCTTCACAGTTTCTGAAGATTTGACACTGTAACTACCATAGATGACCGTTGCTTATATGAACTATGGTCTCATCTTGTGCACTACTTGAAATGATTAGTTGATGTTGATAATGTTAGTTTGGGTCTTATCTGGGTTAAAAACTGAGAAAAGAGGTACTGCATTTTCAGTCAGCAGCCTATTTTTATTTGTGATCTTCAATTTTCCCTCATTCTAGCAACACAGTTCGTCTAGTAATGTCAGTCCTCATTGCTTTTGATATTTTTATCGTGAATTGGGCCAAAAACTATTTTAGTTTTGATGTTGCATGGTATGCATGTAGAAGTATTCTACGTCATTAGTCTGCTGTAATTCTGTTTATAACATTTTGGTTATAGGTTAAATTTTCCTCATTTATAACCCTATAAATAATGTTATCTGTATTTATTCATTTATCCATTTGTTGTGTTGCACCCTTTGGGTTTGATAACAATCAATATTTGATTCTACTTTTCTCACTTTCTTTTGTTTCGGTTTCAGCAATTAGGTGTGACCTTTTTCTTTCTTTATTAATTTTAGTTCTTTTGGTCAGATTTGGGAAGATATATTAGGGTTTGAGAATGCAGAATTTTACATCAAAAGGTGGCCTGAATTGGACGGTCTGCATTTTGAAGAAGTTCTCATTTCATTTCCTGATGCAATTCCTTGTGGAGTTAAAGTTGCTGCAGAAGGTGGAAAAATAAACTTAAACCCAGATGATAAATATATACTGAAGGAAGGGGATGAGATTCTTGTCATAGCTGAGGATGATGACACTTACACTCCAGGTCCTCTTCCAAAGGTTGTCCTTTTCACACTTGATAAAGATGAACGTTGGATTTTAGTGATGATTAGCTGCTTGGAAGTTTAGAAGTTAAATTCTTACCAAAGCCTATGATGAAAACTATAAATGGTATAACATTCGCTCATCATGAAGTGCAATCACGACAAATCTGCTTGTCCTTTCCTTTTTCTGCCAGTAAAAGCTGATACAACATATAGGTCCCTAACATTTTCCTGATAAGTGAACTTTGCTTAGGATGAAACATTGACGCTCTGTTTATGGTTTCTTGGAGTGGTTCTCAATCTCTACATTGTATTATTATTTCGGGGGAAAAGAGAGAAGGAAATATTTTATACTGCAGTAAAGTTTACATGCTTGAGCATTTTGTCTCCTTGGACTTTAATTACTTATCTCTTTTATAATGTGCTAAAGCCTTGTGTTAGAATGATTTTAGCTGTATTGTCTTTTCTTACATGTGCTTGTACCTAATCCAGGTACGCAGTGGTCTTTGTCCAAAACTAGTTGATCCTCCAAAATATCCAGAGAAGATACTATTCTGTGGATGGCGCCGTGACATTGATGATATGATAATGGTATGCAATATAAAGTTTTAATGCTACCTTAAAGTCTTATTCGGTTTTTGTTAGAAGATGGCTTAATTTGATGTAATTTTATTGCACTAAAGAAGAAATTACTTAAAACAGGCTGTAGTTTGATTTTTTGATTTTGCTTTTACTTTTCAGGTTCTAGAGGCATTCCTGGCTCCAGGTTCTGAACTCTGGATGTTCAATGAGGTCCCAGAAAAAGAAAGAGAAAAGAAGCTTACTGATGGTGGACTTGACATTTCTGGATTGGAGAACATAAAACTTGTCCACCGGGTGGGAAACGCTGTCATCAGACGACATTTGGAGAGTCTTCCTCTTGAGACTTTCGATTCTGTAAGTTGCATCACCTTTTTTCCTTTTACCCAGTTTCACCATCAAATTGAAGGTCATCAACTTTGTTTGTCAAAGACTGGATTTATAAGGGCTTGCCATCTAATAATTAACGAACTTCAATAAAATGTAATTGAATCCCTTATTAGGGAATGGGTTTGCAAGGAGATAATAGATACAAAGATCAATTGATTGCACTCATTATGGAGAAAAAACAGTAGGTGCGAAAGATTGCTTTGTAAGTAGAAAACTGAAGAAAATGTGCTACATCCCAAGAAAAGCATTGGGCTCTTCATTGTTTTAGTTTGGAGCTAGAGAGGGGGCCCACAGACTTTTTTTTTATTGCAATGCTATATGAATAATTTCTCTCGTACAAGTTACAATGCCTTGAGGTAACAGTTACTTACACACCTGACCCTTTTAACCGTTCCCAGAGACAAGAAAAAAAAAAAAAAAGGAAAAAAGTGTCTGACCAAATTTAACCAATTGAGCTTATCAATACTAGAAAAGTCACCTATCACTAGTGGCATTTACTAGGCAAGCCAAAGAGACTGAGATAGTGCACAACCTACTTAAACAACATTAGCAAATGGACCTGGGGCAACAAGGAAACACAACAGTCTTTTACTTTCTTAAACATAGCACCACTCTGCACTTCATCTCTATAAGGTTACTCAACAAGAAACTCAGTTACAAAGTGAAACTATTTTAGTTGTCATACACAAGCACATTTCATATTTCTTATAATTAGCACAATTCCACTACTGATTACTAACTCTAAGCGGACAGATATTAATTCTTGCAGATGAGTCATTGGAGGACTCTGTTGTGCATTCTGACTCACGATCTCTTGCTACCCTTCTTCTTATTCGAGATATACAGGTAAATACTGTTGCTGCCTCCTTGTTTAAGAACAAGAGACAGCTAATTCCCCATTTTATTTTCATTGCTCTGTCGCTCCCTCCTTTTTAAATATAACAATACATTTGTTTGAGCACTTAAAAGTATTATGGATCTAGTGAATATCTTTCCTTGTTTAGGTGCATGTAAATGTTGAGCAATCGGTTTATGTAAAAATAATTAAGCTACATTTTGGCCCGTGTGGACGATATTAAAAATAATAAAGGTTTCTGTCTTGTGTCTAACTCTTGAGAGAAAGTTATATTAGGACATGGGGTATATTCAGATTGGAAATATAGAAGTAAGTGACAGAATTTTGCATGTGCTTTTGCGAGACATCTTTATAATACCAGCAAAAATGAATTTACTTCTGAAATAACAGCTCTATAAACATGACTGGTTAATAGTCTGATTGTTGATAAGAGCTCTCTCTTCCTTATGATTTTCAGTCAAAGCGTCTCCCTTATAGAGATACAAAGTCAGCATCTCTACGGCTCTCTGGATTCTCTCACAGTTCTTGGATCCGTGAAATGCAGCAAGCTTCTGACAAATCAATAATTATTAGTGAAATCCTGGATTCTAGGACTAGAAACCTTGTCTCGGTGTCCAGAATCAGTGATTATGTTCTATCAAATGAACTGGTAAGCATGGCACTGGCAATGGTGGCTGAAGACAAGCAAATAAATCGTGTCCTTGAGGAACTGTTTGCAGAGGAGGTACCTTTCATACCTTATCTTATGCTTTGATGTTATTATGGATTGATTGTACTAGAATTTAGTAATAGGACATTGATGTTAGATTTGTGTTCCTTTTCTTTTTTCATTATTTTTTCGAAACAGAGCCCACTACAATTTGAATAAAACAAATCCATCTAATAAAGAACAATTGATCTTTCAGATAAATTATAGTTTAACCTTTTGTTGGAAAAAGCAAAGACAGAACACATCATAACTGAAATGTTCTGGGGTTGGGTAGGAGTGTTGGACTGATATTATATTAGTTGAGACTCGTCGCCATTCTGGCAGAAGGCAATTTGATTAATTTGATACATAAAATTGTGATTCTCTGGCCTACCTTTTGTTTTCTGTTTTCTCCCCATTCATGTCTTACCCAGCAACTAGTTTAGTGTTTCAGAATCAACGGTATCGCATTGACTATGTTTTTTTTTTTGTATGCATGCAATTGGTCTTTTTGCAGGGGAATGAAATGTGTATTAAACCTGCAGAATTCTACTTATTTGACCAGGAGGAGCTTTGTTTTTATGAAATAATGATAAGGGGTCGTCAAAGACACGAAATCGTGATTGGTTATCGCCTTGCGAATGCAGAGCGAGCAATAATTAACCCTGCAGAGAAGTCAAAACCAAGAAAATGGTCCCTTGATGATGTTTTTGTTGTCATATCATTAGGTGAATGACTGAAGCCAATCAATGCTTCTGGTGCCACACCATCATGACCATTTCTTCTCTATGAATACTCCAACCCTATCTCTCTCTCATTGCTGGCTGATAGGTATATACCCAATTGTAACCAAAAAATTTTACCCTGGAAATAATTTTGACCGAGGGAGCTAGCCACTTGTAGATTACCACTATTCAGATTTGACCATGGCAAATATGTTGTGAAATTGTAACATATTAATCATTTTGAAAATAAGTTGATTTTGTTCAAAATTGACCATGTTCTTGAGGCATTATACCCCATTAATTCCAAAATTGTTCAATATTTAGACATTATAACTATATTTTTGTGGTTTTTCTTTTGCAGTAGCTTTGCATATTGAACATCTTCACATTACTTTAAAATTAACTTATTAGTCCATATGATTTCTTTCACCTATAGATCTCAATTGATTGGTTAAATTTGTCTTCTTATCTTATTTTTTCTATGATTGAAGTTCTAAATTTTTGCTACTCACAACACTACAAAAGAGAATAACAAGAGAACCAACAAAACTGCAAGAATCAAACTATTACTGTAAGAAAATATTTTTCGTTAGCTAATTTTCTTGAATATTTCAAATATCGGAAAATTGCGAGCCTGTGTTTTCTTTTCTTCCTCTTCTTTGTTTTTTTTTTTTTTCTGGTAACCATTTGTCTTCAGTCTCTTTGGTTACAAACGCATAACATTAACAAAAGAGCATTGGAAAAATAAGAAAAGATTGATCAAACCAATAAATTAAACACTGTTTCAATATAACTTAAAAAAAACTCACAACCGAAAGCAAAGATTGATATCTCCTAATAAATTTTTTCACATTACAAAAGCTTTCACCCCTATTTTTACAAAACAAATTTTTTAGAGTATTCAATCAAAACTTGCACCAATCATTCTCTTCCAATCTCCTACATCGAAATGTCAAGCATGTCAACCACCAAGTTCTCCATCATCAGAGATGCAACTCCTCCAGAGCATCCCATCTCCAAACTGCTTTTCCCTGCAATTTTATTCAAAAATGTCAGGCTCCAAAATTATTGATAAAATTTAGCTCAATTAACTATAGCTAAAGCGTAGTTCCAAACAAATGTTATTAAAATCGGACCAGACCATGAAACCGAAAACCGGTCCAAAATCAGATTTAATCCCATCCAATATGTTCTGTACTTTTTCTGTTTCAAAGTTTTGTAATACCCACTGAAGGAAATTAAGTTCAAGGTTTCTTGAAATTATTTTGATCGACTGATCTGATTTCAAAAGCACTGATTTCAGTTAGACATTGTGAAAACAAAATCTATAATGAAATAAGAAATACCATAAAATCTTGGAGTTGTTATATTCCCATTGGCTTTAGGTAGCTTTAGAGGGCAAACAGAAAGTGGAAGAACTGGTAGATTTTGACAATTGCAAATCTCAACCATGTAGCCATCAGGGTCATGGAAGAAAAGTTGATCAACTGTAATGCCACCTTCTTCTACAGTTGCTGTAACATACTCAATTTTCTTCTCCTCGAGCCTTCGAACAAGAAGATCCATATCTGAGCATTGGAAAGAAATGTGGTTGTCTTTTGGATTTATTGCTCCTTTTTTATGAGGGGCATTTTCTGCTTCAAGCAAATGGATGCCAACACCATGGTTGAATAACCTGCAAAATACCCATATTCCCATATTAGTTATAAAAGTTCGTTGGTTTGATCCAAGGGTGGAACCAGACCCGTCTAGAAAAGTTTATCCCTTGAAAAAGATGCATTAGGACCAAAGTGAATAAAATATATCTAAATGACTGCATCCATAGTCCAATTAAATCCAAAGTTTTGATATAAAACAAATCAGTTCCTGAAGTTCCCTTTTTTTTTTTTCCTCAGGTACAAATAAGACATGGTTAACAAAAATAAAGAAAATGCATAAACGTAAAATTAGGCTATGCATTTTTGCTTATGTTGATAACTTTAAAATTTGATTAGGAGACCAAAAAGTTGTTTCCCTTAAAAAATACTGACAAAAGCTTTGTTTTCTCAACCAAGAACTGAAAGTGTATGTTTTGCCAAAAGCCAAAAAACCACTTAATTCACTTTTGAAAAGGAAGTGATCCAAAATCGAATTGTATTATTTTGCTTCTGAAGTTGGAAAAATTTCCACAAGAACAAGATGGTTTGATCACAGCTTAGTAAAATTTGAGATAAAATAAAATAAAATAAGCATCAAATAGTATAAACTTATACAAAGCTCATCCTATCCTATATATGTTCATACGAGGTTAAATACACAAAGAGAAACAAATAGAGCAAAAATAAAGAAAACCCAAAGGAAGGAAAAACATCTTGAATATCTGCCCAGAAATCTTCTATTAAGACGAAGACTTTTAACAAATTAAGAAACAACATGTACATAAAAAGAGAGAAAGAAAGAGAGCAAAAGGGAGAAATAGAACATTACCAAGCTCCTTCAAAATCGAAGGAAGAAGGCCTTTTGATGAGCACAAAACCCAAAACATCTTCATAAAACCTTACTGACTCAGGAACAGATTTGCAAACAAATGAGACATGATTTAAAGAAAGATTTGGCATTCTTCTTTCTGCTATATTTACAGCTGGTGATGAAACCCATTTCTCTATTTCTTCAATCTCTCCCAAATTTCCCATTTTCCTCTCTATATCTCTCTAAAAGCGTAAAAGTCTCTTCTTTTCACTAAAAACTAGTAGTTGTTTCTTTGAATGTACCACCAAGAACATCACAATGTTAAGCATTTTATAGACACTCACTGTCTAATGTCTATTGGTTACCCAAAAACACACACACACACAACCAACTCTTTCTTGGATATATATGCACATGCTTTTCATTTTTTTTTTTTAATATTGATCCGTACTTTTTTGGCCTTTTCCTTTTTAATTTTACTTAATTAGTTCGCCTTTTTTTTTTCCTAAAAAAATAAAAAATAAAAATCTAACTCGTGGGTTTTTATTCTAAGAAGATGACTATTCATTACTGAATAATAATAATAATAATAATAATAATAAGTCTAATAAGTCTAGATGATAAAATTCAAGGTTGAATGATTCTCTACTTGTATCTTTAACCAAGCTATTAAGCAAAAGAAAATTTTTTTAATCAAATTACAAGCAACAACTAGCATCTAAGTAATCTAGTTTAACAAGAAAGTGGAAAAGTATTAGCCACCCAAAATCTTAAAAAATATATATATTTTTTTTTATTTGGATTAAACTTAAACAACATTAATTTCAAGTAAGTAGGTTCGTGCAAGAAAGTGGAAAGCTAGAAGTTTATTATTTGGTATTATTTATCTTTTGTTTGACATATTATAAATGTTATGGTTTCACAAGTTGCATGTCATGATAGGTTCATCTATCATTGTCATTGCAATTATCATTAAAAAAATAATAATATGTCATTAATTAAAAATTAACTTCACATATGTTAATATTTCTGTCTCCTCACATCTTGGTATTAACATTTATCTTCATGATATTTTTGTATATAGTAACTAATAGAAGCTCTAAAAAGAATAATTTTAGAAAAATTAGGATCTTTTTCCCCTTTATTTTCATTAGTTTCTCAAACATGTATAAGAGAGGGAATGGGAGGAGCCCGACCCCCTAAATTCCAAAAATTTTTTAGATTTTCTCTATAAAGAGTGTTAAAAAAAAATTATTTGATTTAATTCTCTTAATTTTAAAAATTTTTTTTTGGTTCTTTTAATTTTAGATTTTGATTTCGACCTTGCTTGTAATGCATGTTTCACCCACTATACTTGTCGCATTAATTTATATAAATAGAATACTTTCATCATGTTTAATGCCATGTTTAATGCATGAAAAATTGAAAGAGAAAATAGAGGGAGAAAATCTAATTTAATTCATCATATAAACATAAAATTTCACTTATTATATGAAGAAAGATTCAATGCGATCTACAAATTTTTATTTCATTTCTTTATTTATATTTCTTGTTTCAAACTTAATGATAGTTCGAAAAAAAAAAAAAATTTTTTATGACATTTGATTAGTTCTAATTTATTAAGGTTTTCTAAATTCCATATATCATTAGAAACTCGAAATTATTACTATTAAATTAGTATTATTGTTAATATTATTACCGTTATTATCATTTATGATTATTATTATTATTATTGTTATTATTTTGAAGTAGATATGTGATTCTAGTTAGATTGTCATTGGTAAATTATAAGTCTTGTTCTGTTTATAAGGATTAGATCTTATTTCAAAATAAGACTTAATTCAAAAATTGTATATAATCAATGAATAAATCAATAAGAAACAATCAAATTGCATCAATTCATGGAATAATATTATGTCTTGCTTGTAGTATTTTAGGTGCTTTAATTCAAGAATCTGGTGTGTGCCTTTCTATGTATATGGTGGGATTTTTAAATTTTGTTTAATGTGATTACCATGATGGGAGAATTCGATTATCCCATTTAATAGAAGCACTTCTTATACAGCTATAGAAATTTATGAAATAAGCTAGAGATGTTGTCAACCGTCAAAATCAAGTGAATCAGGTAAATTATTTTTGGCTGAGTTACTTCCAGACGTTGGATGAAAATAAGAAGTTTTGCTATGAACAAATTGAAGGGAAATGGAAAATGGTACTTTTGTCTATATTATAAATTTGCTCTGGTATTAACAATTGTTGCTCTAAAAATAACATCACCCGTTTTAAATTTGTTGATATTTAATGAATCATCATTATCATTAATCAATGAAAATTATTAAAAAATATGTGAAATTATGCAAAAATTAGAGAATGTACAATTGAAGTGTTGTAGTTTTCCTCCTAATTTACTAATTGACTTGAAATGTGTAATTAAGACTGCTTCAGTCTAACATATTAAAGCTCAATTGCATCAATTTTAATTATTAACTTCATTTCTATTGACTTATTTAAAAAGTTCTTTTTTTTTTTTTAATCTTTAAATGTAAAGTTGGAATTCTTTTTAAAGTGTAATAATCATAATGGGCCCCTGCAGACCCAAATCCAGGTAAGATGGGGCATCCATTCTTTAATATTTTATCATTGCAAGTTAACTTCCTTTTCAATCTAAGAAATGATTAGCCTTTAATGGCCAAATAAGACTTGTTAAGAATCACATCCCCATAAGCAAGAGAGCTCCCTTTTTTTTTAAATAATTTTTCTTTTTAAAAATTATATTAAAGAATTTTTCTTAGTGCAATAAAAGTTATTAAATAAAAAGGATCATGCGAGGATTTCAACTTTTTGATAACATATATGTTAACCTTTTTTTTTTTAGAAAAATACATATTAATTCCAGATATCATATAAATGATAGTACAAAATAAGAATAATTAGTATTATTGCATAGCGTTATAAAATGATCCAAACTGTTTATAAGTGATTTAAAGGTACCTTCAAAAAAAAATTCATTTATTGAATTTAAGGAGTTAAGTTTGAGCTTGATGCTCTGTTTGTTTCCGTAAAATGACTTGCAAAAAAATGTTTTCTATGGAAAACTTTTTCTTTGAAAATTATTTTTCAAATGACTTTTTTTCCATTGTTTGGTTGTAATATTGAAAATTAGATAAAAATATTAAATTCTTTATCTCATAAGACTATAAAATATATTAATAATAATATAAATTTTATAATTTTAGTTTGCTAAAAACTATTTTCCATAAATGACTTATTTTCTGTTATTTGATTATAATATTGAAAATTAGTTAAAAATATTTAAATCTTTATCTCATAAGATGTAAAAAAATATTAATAATAATAGAAATTTTATAATTTAAAATTTTTATTGTTAAATATAAGAAGAATGCAAAAAGAAAAATGTAAATTATGAAAGCCACCGATGGCCGTTAGTGGTTATAATTGGTGGTAAATGGTGATGGGTAGCAGTGACTACAATGATTACTAAATTAAAAAAAATATGGATTTTTAATATTTGTCAATATTTGAAAAATGTTTTACTCTCTAGAAAATAGAAAATCATTTTTCTTAAAAAATTTTCCTTTGACTAGAAAAATATTTTCCGTTAATTTATTTTTCTGAACACCTGAAACAACGGAAAATTGTAAAAAATATTTTCTTACGAATTATTTTACTGAAATAAACAGAGCATGAATTACTTATCCAAATTATTTAAGAAACAAGCTGAGTTGGAACTCCGGCCTTTAAAGAAGTTATATATATTTTAAAAAGTATAAATTGTATATGAGTCATATTTGAATTTGGTTTCTCAAATTTGAGTTTAGCATGAACTGAGCTGAGTTGGAGCTAAATAACATTTCATTTAGTTGAATTCATTTACAGTTTTGGATTAAAATAAATTTTTATTTTAACCTTTTTCTTAATCATAATTAACTTTCTATCCAAAGTATGAAAAATTATTTTTTATAATTTTATAATCTCAAGGTGAATACTATATCATTAAGGGCACGAAGTTAGCATAATATGTTAAAAAAATTATCCAAATGCACACCAAGATTGAATATAATAAAATAATTAAAATTTCCAACTTGTTAATAAGCCTTTTTCTTTTTCTTTTTTTTTCTTCATTAAGGGCACGAAGTTAGCATAATATGTTAAAAAAATTATCCAAATGCACACCAAGATTGAATATAATAAAATAATTAAAATTTCCAACTTGTTAATAAGCCTTTTTCTTTTTCTTTTTTTTTTTATTCTTTCCAGTAAATGGTAATAAGGCTTCTAAAATATAAAAACCCACTTTAAGCATAACCTTTTTGAGTTTAATATATAAATTTAGGCAATTTTTTCTTGTTATTTTCTGAATTTATGAAATTCAATTATTTTTAGCTTCTTCACCGAGTAGTGGGTGACCTAAAAAAAAGTTTCCATGCTTTTCAATCACTACTCTTTCAATCGCTCGTGCTCCTCGCCCCATCGAAGCACTTTGCTTGCCTTCAAGCAACGCAGGAGAATTCCAGTTCTCCATGAACTTAGACTCCTTATTCAAGTTATCCGATTTCTAAATCAATAACAACCGACTATACACTTTTATATATTAATAATAGTTATATGTTTTATCGAAATTAAATAATTTTACAAAAGTTTAATCGTAACTTTACACTTTCATATTTTATTTTGACGATGAATATAATTATTGTTAAAATATAAAATACAGTATCATAATTGGAACCTATGAGAAATTTAAGGGGCCATACCCAAAATTTTAAAGTCAAAATTTTAATATTAAGAGGATTTTTTATTACTTTTGTTATTGCAAAGAAATAAAGAATAAGAACGTGCTTGAATACATCATGTCGAAGAAGCCAATTTTTTTTAAAAAAAAATTATTTCACACATGAGAAAAGACACCTGGATCTGACACATTCACACGTCATACCTAACAACAGGAATGATAAAATGACGGACAGGAACTGCTTCCACATCAGCAAAGTTAGAAAGACAGCTGGAGGAAACTTGGGAAGCTAATGCACATGGATGGGGCCCATTTTACATGTGGACAAAACGCGGCAGTGGATCCCAGAAAGCCACGTGAAACGTTTTGGACCTGTACTTTTACTGAGTCATTAAGGTCAGCTTTGACATGTTGGCCACATCGGTGATTTATATATTGCTTGTCAGAATAATGATATTTAGGAGACTGCAAACTTTGACCTTACTTTTGTCTTCTAAAAGTTTCGATTTTCATACGAAGAAATATACAAATTTGGATACTTTACTCCATCCGGATGATTTTGTCCGTATAATTTAACAAAACACGTGTATTACCGTTTATTGAGAATTTAACCAATAAAATTATTTTTTTATTTTTTATTTTTAAATTATTAAGAAATTAATAAAAATTATTCATTTAATAAATAATTATATAATTATTCATTTTTTAATAAATTAATTATAAAAATTATAATAGAAAAAATAATTATTTATATATTATAAATTTATTAAACTTTACAGACTATTTAAAATAATTATTTATATATATAAATTTATAAACTTTACAGATATTTTAACATTCAAAGAAAGAATAACAAGCAAATAAAATGAAATGGAAGAAATAGAAGAGAGTTATCAATTGAAAATTTTAGATGATTTGGATTTTTGGTTTCGACATGAAATTTTTTTTTTTCTGAAAAAAAAACTATATATAGAAATATAATACACTCTTTATTAAAAAATTTATATAATATTTTAACCATTAACTTCGTATTATCAATAAAGAGAATTTTGAAAAAAACAAGGGTATAAACTGAAAAATATTATTGTTAAATTTGTTGAATGAAAAGATCACATGCATATATTTCCTCCAGTTGAGATTTCATTCCCACTATATGGAATGGGCTATGGGTATGGTCGGTGGACAGCAATTTATTTCATTCCCACACTTCCCTCGAAAAACTGAAAATGACAAGTTTGATTTTCCTTTGGAAAAATGGATATAAATGGAAAAGATATTTATCTTTCTAAGGTTTTTTTTTTATTTTTTCTTCTTTTTTAAATTAGAATTAGGAGATACCCTCCATCATTTTATTATAAAATGTAAAATTATTCTTCGGTCAGCTTTCATGAAATTGAACTTATAAATATTATTTATCATCCTTTATATAATTTAATAAAATTTTAAATTTTTATTAAGAATTAAAAAATATACAATATTGAGATAAATGGTTCGACACTCTTCTATTTTAAGTGAGATTGAAGGTTCGATTTTTATGGAGAAAATAAATATTTGCTAAAAGTACTTTATCTCTTAGTGGATCAACACGATGCAGAGTAGAATTTAATTCTAACCTGATGGAATGATAATACATGTGATTAAAAATAAATATATATATATATATATACATATATAAAAACGTTGGGTGGCACCAATTAATTTATTAAAACCTTTTACAAGTGCCCGATATGAGAAAGTTCATTCACATTTGTCCAACGAGTAGTACCTACCAAGTAGCAAACTTGATGAAGCCCTACCCAATTGGACGACATTGTAAATGGCAATACGACTTTACGTTTATCATTATTGGATTCTCAGAAGAAATCTACGCCGCAAATTAATACTATTACTAATAATAGTAGTTTTTTTTTTTTTTTTTCACTTGCACGGAAATAAAGCCGCCAAAATCTCACATTTTCTCATGTGTTCATCTGCAATGAGGCTCCAAGTCAAAACTGTAGGTATATAATCTAGAATTGCATTTGTTTCTATGATTGTATTAATAATTTTCCACTTGCACGGATACAATAAAAGCCGCCCAAAAATCTCACATTTCTCTCATGGTGTTCATTCTGCAATTGAGGCTCCAAGTCAAAAACTGTACGGTATATAATACTTAGAATTGCATTTGTTTTTCTATGATTGTTTAATATAAATTAGCAATTACAATAGTTTAAATCCATTTATTTCTTTGTAGTTATTATTATTAATTTATATATAAAATTAAGTGATCAACTGCCATCATAATATGAGATTCCCTGTTATTAATTCATTTAGCACATTAGCAAACTGGCGATTACAAATGAGATTCCTGGTTATTAATCATTAGCACTTAGCAACTGGGATTACAAAGGATACCCACATGCTCATGATCCTGTCAACTACATTATTATACATTTGCATTTAATTACTAAAATGAAAATTTCAACTCTAATTTTGAATTTTCAGACAAGAACAATGGAATCCAACTGGGGTTCTTTGGTTTAAAATTATCCATATGAAATTCGCTTTCCAATATTTTAATTTGGCTTGATTATAAAAATTATGATATTATTTTAATATAATCTAGTATTGGATGATTAATGTAATAGTTGGAGTATTATTTATTTATTTGTTTATTACATCATGAGGAATATGGAACTCCAATATTGACAGTCTATGTTGTTGAAAAAAAATTATTTAATTCTTAAATATTTTTTGATTTTTTAAAAGCCAGACATGAGTTTCAAGTTTCAACTCTTTGTAGTGTTGTCACTTTTGTATTAAAATAAACATATTTAATTAAGAAATATTATGTCTAATTCACAGATATCAACAGTCATTAAACAGAGTTCAGAACCAATCATATGGCCATGTCGGAAAGCCACATCATATGAATATATATAATATTGCGATCATCACACATTTTGTTTTTATTATTTATTCAATGTTTTTTTTTTCACCTTTGATAACAATGGTGAGGTCCAACTATACATTCGGAGTCGACGATGTTTGTCTTTTTTTTTTTTTTTTTTTTTTTTTTTTTTCTTTTTTTTTTTTTTCAAAAATAAAATTATATTTTTTATCTATTCTTTTAACAACACCCACAAAATCTACTAATCTCGAAAAAATTTTTCAAAATCTTTATTAACTTTTTTTTCTTCTTTTTTTTTTTTTTTTTTTTTTCAAAAATAAAATTATATTTTTATTATTCTTTTAAAACACAATCTACTAATGAAAAATTTCAAATCTTTATTAACTTTTTTTTCTTCTTCTTAATTATATGATTCATTTAAGCAATTCTATAAAATAATCTGTGATGTTTTGTATTAAATAATGGTAAGACATTTTTCTTCTCTCTTTTATCCTTACACCCTTTAGACATGAAAATATTCGTATTTCGGGTTCTATAATCATCCTTTTTTATGAGTATTTTTTTCGCGTCAAACCCTCGAGAAATTATTTAATAGCATAATAGTGTATGGTAATCATCCTTTTCTATGAGTATTTTTTCACGTCAAACCCTCAGAAAAATTATTTAATAGCATAATAATGTTTTACATACACGCAGTGGCTTATCAAGTGTACATATATATTGAGACCCAGCGATGATTAGTTTGAAAGCTTGTCAAATCTTATCAAACTTTATATATAATATAAATAATATTTATTTTAGGGTTACTCGAGCATCAAACCAATTTCAAGCTTCAAAATTTTTGAATTAAACTCAAGCTCGAGTCTAAAATTTCTAGACTCGATCAGTTTCGAGCTAAGCTAAATCGTATTGTGCCAAGCTCTTTACAATCCCAAGTCTTGGTCAAGGCCAGTAAATAGAATGAAGAAGAGACAAATGTCGCCACAAAGGCAAACGTCAAACAGATAAATCAAGATATCTTTAAAGTTCATATTTTGCATACCAAACAGCATTCACCTTTGTTTAGTAATTTCAAAGTACCAAGCACAATTCTTAATTCAGATATGCAATTTTGTATATGAACAATATCCATGAACTAAACAAAAGAAATGTATAAAAACTATAACAATGAAGATCCATAAATGCAATTATAGAGAAAATAAAAAAAGGCTCACTTAAAAATGTAACAGGGAGGTAAAAAAAATGGTAAGATGAAGCATATACCTCTAGAGCAAATAAAGAATATTAATGCCCCTCTCATTTTGCACAAGCCTAAAGCCTAATGCACCACATTCATTTTGGGTTTTCCAAGTTCATCAACTAGATATTCATTCCCAGCTTGTATCTCAATTTGAGCCATACAAAAATTTTTCAGAAGCTCAATCTCAACAACAAAGATGAACCTCTTCCTGCTCAACACCAAGCTTCTTTGTTTAAAGACCTATAAAATCAAAGATTTGGACTTTACATATGTCAACCGTGCACAGCCATCAAATAAGTAATGAAGTCAGACAAATAAGCTGAAAATCAAGGTACATAATGCATTTATACAATATATTGAAAAAGGTGGAGGGGCATGATGAACAGTGAAATCCAAAGAGGTCAATTTTTGCAGTACGATAGGCAAAGAGAGAAATAAGGATTAGCTCTTTATGCTTGGAGAAAATATTTGAGCTTTCTTTGGGTTTGATTGCTTTCTTTATTTGGCCTCTAGCAACCTTCGTTTGATTTGCTTTCTTTATTCTGGCCTCTTAAGCAACCTTGTTCATTCACACTTGAGCACTGGAATTTGGGAGGACATTATTGCCAAACAGAGAATACTAGGGAACCTCCCATGTTGATACATAAAGTTCCACAAACTTGATAAAAAATCGACAAGAAGCCCTAATATATACAGGACCCACATTTTTAATCATGTCACTTTTGAAAAGGAAACAGTTTCCAAAAACGAGTTAGAAAAATTAGACACCACTCAGTTTAATTCAACTACAACCTGAGGCAACGTTAATTACTATGATTGTGAGTGGGGTGAACTGTGATCATTTAAATTCTTAATGGTTCCGATTCTTAATTACAAGAGCTATGTAATTAACAACCTATAGATTGACAAAAAAAAGTAAACACATGTAGGAACTTTCATAGTTTAATTCCGCTGCAATCTTTTATAATAGAGCCCAAAAGGTTCATAGTGATCCAATTCAAATGTTTAGTGAAATCACTCTGCCTTCATTATACAAAAAGTCATTAAAAAGCTTCCACGTTTAAAAAACATTTTGACTTATGCACAAACAAAAAGGCTCTCATAATCTATTACCATCTGGAAGGAAAACCAACGTCAAGTGTTGCCTTGTCCAAATTCACTTCTGGGGAAGTGTTCAATTTATCAAAAAATGAAACAGTAAGCAGTTGGTGTTCAACCATCCCTTAAAAAGCTGTAACCATGTTGCGGCATAAAAGAAACCATATATCAAAAACAATTTTTCCCCATACTCTTTATTTGAATCCAAATTGGCTTATATATCTCGATTTCATTCCGTAACTCCAATTTCTTTGTTTTTCACCAGAATTTTGCTCAATTTCTTGTTTTCACAGAATTTTGTCAAACTGATTTCAACTTCCAATTGGACCATTTGAAGCAAAATTCCAACGTAATGATATCAACATCTTGCCTCCTGGTTCACATGATACCAATTATCAGTTATCAGCATATCAATTCACGATTTCAATTTCATTGGCTCATCATTTCTGCATCCTCAAATTCAGAATCAGAATGTTCCAAGTCCTGAAATTCATTATCAAAAGTGCCATTTGACTTCGCTTCCTCTTCTTTCTGACTTTTACCTCTCACTATTCTTTCCTTCCCTTCATTGATTGATGAGGCAACCTGCCTTTTCGACCAAGAACCTAAAGCTCCACTGATTGATTTACTTGGCCTTTTGTTAGCTTTTTCATAAGATGAATATACCTAAATCTCATTCCCATCAAAGGATGCTTCACCACTAAAAAATCCTTCCTGTATGACTCTCTAAGCACCACAGTCTGTGTTCTAATCTTATTCGAAACATAAAATATCCCCGGATGATGTACCAAAGCCTTCTTAAATCTATGTCCAAACCCCAAATAGTCTCCCAAAACAAGCAAATTCTCCTTCTCTGTCTTCTTTGACACTAGCAACCACAACAACTCATGTAACACAGCAACAACCCACTTCTCTGCTTGATCCCCCCCAAAACAAGCAAATTCTCCTTCTCTGTCTTCTTTGACACTAGCAACCACAACAACTCATGTAACACAGCAACAACCCACTTCTCTGCTTGATCCCCATTTGGGTTTAAATGGAAGGCATTTTCATAAGGTGATATATATGGCAAACCTTGCCAATCAAAAACCCAATCTTTCACTTTATTCTTCAAATCAAACCCGTTAGGATAACTCAAAGGAAACCCAATGCGCTCACCTTTCTTGATATTTTTCATATCCCCATGTGCCACTCTTTTCTCCATTTCAGAGACAGATAATTCATCCCTCCAAGAAACCAACTCTAGGTGAAGCAATTTTTTATCACTAAAACAATCTTGAACTTCACAAACATGAAAATATTCGGGATAATCAGATAAAAGGGAAGTAATATAGCTATGAGGCAAACCCAAATCCAACTTAAATCTGTCGATGACATGCAAAGGCAATCTAGTTATTCTAGTAAGCATTAAAAGCTTAGCTAACCTTTTAACAGCATCATCTCTATATGTCAAAGAATTATGAATAACTTGTTCTTCTTTGTGGATTGAGAGAGCAAAAGGAGTGAGCTTGACATGGACAGGGAGAGAAGGAGAGGGCTGGAATTGAATAAACAGAGATGGATACTTCTGCAAAAATTTGAGAGCTGTCGTTGGGAGATTGAAGTGGGGTTTTAGAAGAGAGAGAGAGGAAAGGGGGAGAGATTTGGAGGGAGAAAAGAGGATTTGATTCTTGATAGAAATGGCTTGTTTAAGGTCTTTTTCTTCAGAGACTGCTGCGTCTAGATATGCATCACGAACCCATTTGATCTTGGCGGCTATGAACGTTCGGTAGTGGTGGAATTGGTGTGTGAATTTGGTGGTGCAGAGATGCATATGAGTCGTTTGTTGCTAGAAGTTGATTGTGCGCTACAGTCGGCAGTGGAGAAATTGATTCCGTGTGTGAATTTGGTGGTGCAGAGATGCATATGAGTCGTTTGTTGCTAGAAGTTGATTGTGCGCTACAGTCGGCAGTGGAGAAATTGATTCCCGTTAAAATTGGCTCTGGTTTACGACACAAGCTTTACTGCCGTTTGTGGCGCCGGTAGTGGTCGTTTCAAATTTCAAAGGTTTTTGAATGTGAAAGACACTTAATGGCAAAACTGACAGATTAGGCACATTGGACTGTCGTTTAATATTTTTCTATAAACAGCTATCGTCTCAACTGGTTATTCAACCGCATTTCAAGTTTCAACATTACAATTTCCTTCACAATGAAGAATTAACTTTCTCACAGAAACGTGCTAAACTGGTCAAATACGACAAAACCGTTCTGGGGAACCCAACCAGCCAATCGATTCGCTGTCTCTTCACCATCACCCAACCCCACATGCTGCCCAATGCCCATTCTCTCCTCAAAAACTCCCTCTAAAAAATTTGCTTTCTTGATAAATTTTCAAATTCACTTGGCCGATGGACAACAACACATTAGAAGTCTCCACTTGGCCGAATAAAGACAACAAACCAAACATTAGAAGTCGTCACCTTACGCTCTACTTTTTCAAAGCTCTTTCCTTTATTTCCAATTTCATCACTACTCTATTATACCTTTATTTGACCACTTCTTCTTTTTCCTTCTACAACTTCCTTGAGATTCATTTTCTTTGACCTATTTGCTCCCACCCTGGGTTAGAGGCGATTTCCTGTGCTCTTCACATGCAATTTATTTCCTCTGAGGCTCTACCAATCTGATTTCGCCTACCAAGTGTTCCGATTATTCATGGAAGGTGAAGTCTCCATCGTCAAAATTCTTAGATAAACTTTTTTTGTTTATCATCTTTTTCCTGATTTTCAAAATGCTTTCTTGCCTTCGGTCTACTGTTAACTATTGCAAACTCAAAGTTTTGCATATTGCAACTCAAAGTTTTGCATTTTTTTTAAAAGGTTTTCTCCAACGCCGTGGCTATGTAGTCCTCATCTCCAAACAGCTTTCCTGAGTCTTTTTGGGAATTCTCCTAATTTTGCCTATACAAGGTTAGTACTTGGTAGCAGTGACTTTTTTTCCCTCACATATTTCAAGTTTTATTTTATTTCTTGTGTATATTTTAATATGTATATTTTCAGACATATTTTCAAGGCTAAAGATGGAGGAACACTTGCTTTGGACTGGCTAATGTGCTCTGATGGTTAGTTTCAGTTGTAACCCCTTATTCTAGGCCTTGCTTTCAATAAAGTTGATGCCATTTACCCTTTAGCTATTAGCCTTTCACTTACATCTCTATCTTTTTCATTTCATATCATATGCTTGCATTTTTAGGAGGATTATGGTTGGAAAATAATTAAGCATAGAGGGTATGGTCTAGCTTCAGATAAAAATTAAAGCATAGAGGGTATGGTCTTAGCTTCAGATAATAAATAGGTCACATATTTTCTAATGCTAGATGTCATTTTAAAAAACAGCTTCACTTTTCTTCTTGGATTTGAAAATATTACAACAGAAATTTATCTCAAAGAATGTAATGACTTTATGAGTTACATACAAAATTTAAGTAATTATGGCTCTGGTTTTTACAACTATGATTTGCAGGCTTGAAGGGTGTTTTCGATTAAAAATGATGTCCATTCTTCAAGATGATAGAACAACTCAATTTTTCAACTAGTGATTTCCTGAGCTTCATACTAGCGACTCTGCTTTCTGCTGTGAGTTCCCTTCCATTTTCTGGTCATCTTTATGCAATGTGTTCCCAATATTATTATCCATTATTATTTATATATTATTATTTATTATTATTTATGCACGCAGTTTCAACTGATAAAACAAACCACTTCGTGTTCATTATTCCCTTATTTCTTGACTTATTATTATTATTATTATTTATGCACGCAGATTTCAACTGATAAAACCAAACTTCGTGTTCATTTCCCTTATCTCTTGACATAAAACCTTTATAACTTGTTAACATGCTCATTCTTTGGTGATATTTTCTCTTTCTTTGTTAACTTCATCTTCCTCTACTTTTAATATCCAAGAAAAATGTACTGTATAACAGTATATAAAGCATCTTGCTTTCACAATGGCAAGGCAGGGTTGGAATGTTGTCGTGAGCAATCATCGGGGACTGGGAGGCATATCAATTACTGTGAGTATTATATATTTGCTTACAAGTTTTTGATTTCTTATTAAGTAATGCTTTCCTTTTCAATCTCCATGGAGGACTGGTCTCTAGTCTCTATCTCTCTGTTCCTCATATGTATTTCTCATACAGATTCACATTGATTGAAAGGACATCATACTTTATGATCAGTAATGGCTTTTCATTGGATGCTGTTTGAATTTGTTCGTTTAAAAGCATACTTGACTCATAAATTGCCCTTACTGAATTTCTCTGTTGCGAGGTGATTCTGTGCATGATTATTTTGTTAGGTTATGAAGTTATTCATGAGGGTCTTATCATAATTCTGAGCATATTCATCATTACATATAGTGATAAGTTGTCCAACATTTTAAGTAACTTGAACATATTTTTAATTTCAAATTATCATTCATTGTCTGTGTGGTTATACATCCATGTTTGTCTGGATGTTGAGTGGTGTTAATTGTTGACTAATAAGTTGTCTTGTTGTAAATATTTATGTCAGTCTGATTGCTTCTATAATGCTGGATGGACAGAGGATATTCGGAGTATCATCGATCATATCCACTGTCAATATCCTGAAGCTCCTCTATATGCTTCTATAATGCTGGATGGACAGAGGATATTCGGAGTATCATCGATCATATCCACTGTCAATATCCTGAAGCTCCTCTATATGCTGTTGGAACTAGCATTGGTGCCAATATTCTGGTAAGCAAATTACCTGATCTTCCCCCTCCCTATTCAAATTTAGTCGTGTAATTTTGAGTATGGAGGCATCAAAGTTTCATTATGTATTTGTGTTAATGGACAAATTTTGTTGATGAATTAACTTACCAGTGAGATTGTTATATATTCCATTTCTAAAATTCAGAAAGGTCATAGTGCTTGAATGTATAATGCATTTTTGGACTGTTCTAAATGGTGAAGCTGAAAGCAAACTAAACATTTCATGGATGGACTTATTTAGAACTTATATTTATTAAATCTCTTAGAAATAGACACCAAAAGAAACTTTTTATTTCATTGTAAATTTGTAATGCTTTTTTACCCAGGTGAATACGTGGCATAAGGTGGCATCCACCTGATTTACACTGTTGTTTTTTCTTCCCTTGATTTACTTCTTTTCCTCCTAATTACAGCTATTTACTTGAGACTTGAGTGGGTATGAGGGCAGAATTTTTAACCAAATATAGTGAACTAAAAAAAATGCCAGAAACCAGATTTCTGTCTTACTTTCTCAAACTTTTCTCAATTGACAGGGTAAGTTAAAGTGATATGTCAACTCACCCATTCATTTCTTAAAGTTGAAGAACAGCTACTTTGTCTTACTTTCTCAATGACAGTAAGTTAAAAAATAGGTAATTCCCGTCATTTCTTAAAGTTGAAGAACAGATTGATATAATGTCACTGCTCTGATTGGATTGAAAAGGGAAAACTGGACATCGGCCTCCTCATCCTTCTATATAAGTGACTATTATAGTTTTATGTATAATGGTGGAGTACTTCTTGCAGGTTAAATATCTTGGCGAGCATGGGGTTAACATTCCTCTTACTGGCGCTGCTGCTATTTGCTCTCCATGGGACCTTTTGGTTAGTACATTCATACGTGTAATGTTGTCAAATGCCAAATCCCTTTGAATAGGGCTATGTATCACAAAATTTCTTATGCTTTTTGCATTTACGTACTGAATTAGTTTGTGCGATGATATTGGTGCTTTGATATGCACCTCTTAGTTCTTTTAACTTCTTAAGGGTTCAAATCTCATCTATAGAATATGCACCTCTTAGTTCTTTTAACTTCTTAAGGGTTCAAATCTCATCTATAGATATGATAAACTCTTTTTATCTCCTTAAAAAAAAAAAAAAACAAATTGAAGTTATATGATTGAAAGTGTGATGACGTAGTTGGCTTCCAAATTTCCAATATCCATTTCAGGCAATTGTTAACGTGGATGATAAAGGCTAGTGTTTCATGCAAAGAAAGAAACCTTCTCTCTTTATTTACATTGGTCTCTTACAAATATATGTGTTATCATGAGCGGGGGGGGTGCGGACACACTGCAGCGATTTTTGAAAAAAGTTTAGTTCAGATTATAATTTGGCGATGAATGAATTCAGCATCAATGCCAGCATTTTGCTTCCTTATTGAAACATGATCAATATTCCAGTTGTTTTTTTGTGGTATCAAAAGACAAGGATGCTCCTCTTGATCATTTACAAAGAAAAGCAATAAAGTTCATATAGAATACACAAAAGCGCGCCAATCAAATATCCATTGTTTTTTTGGGTATCAAAGACAAGATGTCCTTTGATCATTTACAAAGAAAAGAATAAAGTTATAGAATAAAAAGCCAATAAAATATCAATATTTGTGTTTTTATGTTATAAATAATAAAACCTTTCCTGGATATATGCTCCAGGCAAGGTACCTGAACCTGCCATTAACTGCTTTTCCTATTGGACATTCAATAATTTTAATGTTTATGAGATTAATGTGCTAAAGTGAATATCATATTGATTGCTTTACAGATATGTGACAGGTTCATCAACCGCAGGCTTGTGCAGAAATTATATGATAGAGTGCTAAGTGTGGGTCTAAAGGCATATGCACAGTTGTAAGTCTACATTTCTTCTTCCTCTATGTTTCTTGACTCGAATCTCTTATTATTGCTGCTGTATACAATATATAATGATTAAATAAAAAATGTAAAAGATTTCTTATAGACTACGATTTTGCTTTTCTTTTTCTTTTAATTTACATTCAGTCTATACTTTCCTACAGGCATCAATCTGTCTTGACTCGTCTAGTAGATTGGAATGGCATTGAGCTGGTATTTTGCATTTGTTTCTTAAACTCTAGTTATTGTGTTACACACAGCTGAATATTCACTCAGTTCGTCTGTTTTCCAAAAACAGCAGCTGAATATTCACTCAGTTCGTCTGTTTTTCAAAAACAGCAAACTGTCATGGCAATTAAATAACCTTATGGTACAATTTGAGAAATGACCTTTTCATGGCAATTAAATAAATGTTACAATTTGAGAAATGACCTTTTGGATTTGATCTAATCATTTTTATCCTTTTACAATATTAACAGTAATTATACATCCAAGTAAAATGTTAACATATACAGCAATAACAGTTAGTATACATCTAAATTGAAAACTGTCTTATCCCAGATATTGTGTGCAATTGGCAACTAATTGTGATGGTCACAAGTTATTTGATCTTGTAAATGGAAGTGTTTGTTTTCCTATTTCCTTCAAATCAAATGTGGCTTGTAGGTTGTAAACGTTCTCTGTAGGATTTGATTGATCAGAGATTCCAGAGGACATATTTACCACTAAATGGCCTCATGGTCTCATTAGAAATTGATCAATTAGTGGAACAGAGATTCCAGAGGACATATTTACCACTAAATGGCCTCATGGTCTCATTAGAAATTGATCAATTAGTGGAAAATAAGTGTAAGATAGTAGCCTATAGGCAGTATTATGTCTGAAGAAAGCCCACAAAAACAACATATATAAAATTTATTTATTCCACAGCCCAATTGTATGTATACATGACATGTAGTCTCCACATTATAAACGAAGTCCATCATGTACATACTTTTTAACATTCATCTATTTGCTCATGTAAATATAAAAATAATCATTGAGGGCTTCCATGGACCAAGTAAATGGTCTACTTCTATTCTGAATGTTCCTCGACTACATGTGATTTTACCCTTTGACAGTCATGTTCAGTTAGAGACTTCGACAGACATGCAACTCGAGTTCTTGCAAAGTTTGAGGTAAAAGCCATTTTTCTCATTCCCCGAATCAAAGATGGTTGCTTTTCTATATCCCCTGATTGACTAAAGGATTCTGCTGTTTCTCAGACTGTAGATGCATATTACAGGCGTTCTAGTTGTGTGAATTTTATAGGAAACGTATCCTTGCCTCTCCTGTGTGTGAGCGCACTGGATGATCCAGTTTGTACAAGGGAAGCCATCCCATGGGATGAATGTAGGTAAGGAGTAAGAATCCTCTATTTGTGGCATTACTTGAAGGAAACTTGTAAACTTGTTTGGTAGTGTTAAAAGTATGCACTAGGCCTAGCATGAGCTGTTAGGCATTAAGTTTTAGCTTTGGCAGCAATGGCTTCTTAATCCTTGGGTGAAATGCACCAAGGCATGAATGCGTTGTTCGTGAACCATAGTTGTGAAGGACAAAAAGACATGCCCAGGAACCTTCTTTCCTAAACTTTTCCTCTATATGGTTACTTGGATTCAGCTACAACTATGGGCATGAATATATGTTCAGGAGTCACGCACTACATTTGACGATTCTCCCACTAATTTGAAGTTCCAAAGTGTCATTTCCATGTCTGAATATCCCTATGTATAAGCTATAATGAAACCATTGAAGCGACTGTATTTCTAACCTTAAATAAGAAGTTTCAACATGTCAAAAAATTTGCTCCTTGGTCCAAGTTTTGGCCACCTGACATTATGATGTCGCACCTACTGAGTATTGACCTACACTAGTGCCATCAATCAGACTTGAAGGATGATCTATTTTTAAACTTTTTGTATACTTGCTGTCAAAACTCTTGGATGTACAAAACGATGTTGATGAGCAAAATGGAACATGAGCAAAATGGAACATTAGTATAGCAGATACATTTCGACATCCCAATGGTGAGGCTTGCTTAAATATGTTAAAAAATTTGAACAATACTAGGACGATGTCATGCGAAATCAAAGACATCCATATTTTTGTTACTTTACATAGTTTGGTAGTCACTACATTATTTTTGCAAAGTTGATACTAGTTTTATGTGAAACTGATACATTTGATTCATTTTAGGGCGAATGAGAACATTATCCTGGCTACCACAAAACATGGAGGACACCTGGCTTATGGAGGACACCTGGCCCTTATTACGAGGGTATAACTGCAAATAGCTTGTGGTAATTTACAGCTTCTCTCTCTTTCTCGTGTTTTTGCTTCAGGCACAATCCTGTATTCTGCAACATTGTGAGGGACGGCGAATTCCACTAGCTTCCTTTTATATTCACCATTTTCCTGCATCATAATAGTTTAATACAAATTCTTCTTCCATCTAACAAAGAAAAAGTTAAATATAAGAGAAGAACCCATTACCTGGAGAAATCCCATTGTGTGCCTGTTTCTTGATCTTACTAGAGGTGTCAATCTTAGGACTGTGTGGATGTTTTCACGAGGAATCTTTGGCAATTTGGCGCAATTTGGCCTAATTATTCGATTGTTTCAAAGGAAGTTTAGTATTTTTTGTGTGGCTTTGTTTAATTTGAGATATATTGGTAAATTATCCCAGAAAAATGATAAAACCAATGGGATAGATAAAAATTAAGAAGCAAATTTCCATGAATTAAGACCTGTCATATTTACCTAGGACCAAGGTATAGCATGCATGTGCAAATGTATTTCAACATGTGTTATTGGCATGTTGCGCTAGAGACTATTCGTGAGTTTATGTAACTGCGCGGTCATGGTATGATATATGATTCTTTGGATTGTGAAAAACAATTACTGTAGGATATGCATGGGAGTCATGGTGTAATATATTTCTTCATTCACTTGCAGGTGCGTGAGAGCCGTTAATGAATTCTTTCATGTCTTGCACTCTAGCCCATTGAGAAACAGAAAAGAGAAGGTACAAAATAGTTTACTAACAGCTTAGAGCTAATATACTAAATAAAAATAGCAGAAGAATACCTGATGAGAATACATGACATGCCTCATATTGCAGTTTTCATATTTTATCTTACGATTTGAACCAAAAACCTGGCACTAGGTTTACCTCCTGAGCTTGACAGAGGCTGAAGTTGCATTAAGGATTTTGTTGAAGCCTAATATTTTATCCGGCTGAATTAATGAAAAGTTGAAACTCTTCCTGAGAAAAGAGCGTGTATATAGTTGCATAAAAGAATCAGGAGCTTGATATTTTAGATCTTTTTTTTTTCTTGGAAAGTTGCATTCAAGGCTGGAAAGTTGCATTCAAGATCAAAATGTGAAACTTTATTGAACTAAAATGGGAATGGAATTGGCTAGTCCCAGTTGGCTGCAAGTTTAATATTTTTGCTTTGTATTGTCTTGCAGGTGGAAGAGTGTAGCTCGACTTCCATGCCGCAATCTTCAATTGATCAGGGACCATTCTTGAATGTTATGGAAGGTGGAATGGTGACTGCAATGGGCAACATCACAGACAGTGTAGCAGAAGAAACGTGCAATGGAGATGGGGATCATGTTAAGAAGGGAGAAGAAACCATTTCTGACAGAGAGAGGAGTGATAATATGACAGATAAAATACCTCCTATAATTAATGACAATCAACAATCAGATCAAAATCTCAATGATCTAATAGTTCCTATGAGAAGATAAATGGGTCAGCTCTCGAAGCGAAGTGGGATTTCAATCTGGCTGCTTGTTGCTTGTATACATTGCAATTGTAACAACTTGGCCGCTGGCAGGCTCAGCTCTTCTTTTGTTCATCAAGAAAAGGTTCAAAAGCATAATTCCAGCAGCATTGCTTAGAAGATAACACACTATCACAATTATGTACTAGATATATTATAGCCTGATAATTGACAATTGGGTCTAAATATTGATTTATAAGATGTACTATCTTCTTCAGGATAATAAAGATGCTAATTGCATCTCATAACAAATCGATAGGAACTTCTTGCCTAATATTAGGAAAACATTTTCCTTAGCAAAAGTTATTTTTTGGGAATAAACGGAGCTTTTTGATAATGTAGAATCTAGATATATAATTAACCAAAAATAAGAATCTCAAATTTTTACAATTAAACTAATACAATTACATGTCATTTAAAAATCTTTTCATCATAAATGTATTGTATCTGCTGCTACTGACTTGACGCAAGCTTTCTAGTCAAGACGGGTGATTAAGGTTGGAAGTTAACAATTATATAAATGATAGACGTTATCTGAGTTCTTATTGTAAAATTTTATATATATTAAACACTTTCAATTTGTGAAATTACTTTTATTAAGCAATTCAACCTATAAAATTTTTATTAAATATTTATCAAATAATTAAAAAAATAAAACAAAAAGATGCATAAAATATTACTTGTCAAATATTCATTCACTTGAATTGGTAAAAAATGATTTTTTTTTTTTTTTAACTTTTGAGCTTGATATGGATCGATTCCTTATACGTTTCCTTATACGTCGATCTCTTGTTTTGATGCAAGTGTTATTCATTTATGATTTGTTCTTTTATCCTTTTTATTACCTTAAAAGCTAAGAAGCATTAGGTTCTGACAATTTATTTAGAAAAAGATGATATATTACATTGAGTATGGTTTGGTTTTCTCTTTGTGAAAGAAGGAAACAAAACCATATGAAAAAAAAAAAAAAAAAAGATAAAGAAAAAAAGAAATGAGTAATTGAATGTGTGTCAATGTTATTTCGGTCTCATTATAACCATATTTAAAGATCTTTTGATTTATATATAACCATATTTAAAGATCTTTTGATTTATATTATATATATAATACTAGTCATGTACCCTTATGCACGAACTATATAATTTTTTTAATTAAATTGAATGTAATTTTTAAGAAAATTATTGTAATTTATATTTGCGATGCTTTAATGTAAATAATTTGATTATGTATTTTTGTTTAAAAATAAAAAGTAAAATTATAAGTTCTTTTTGAAATTCTCAAGTAATGAATTAAAATATTAATTAGCACAATTAATTATTGGGAGTAAATTATTGTATTCAACTTATATAGTTAATTAATTTTTTTCTGCTCTTTAAAATTCTCATATGTTCAAATTATATGAGGTATTATAAGAATATTTAATTTTAACGAAATAAATTTTAATGAATTGAAATCAATATTTTATTTTTATTTTTTAATGTACCTACATTATTCAATTAATTTTTATCAAATATGACTTTATTATAACTCCATTAGTTTTATTTGACAGAAAAAATTATCTTATAAAAAATTTAATAGTTATTAAATGTAAAAAACTATTAATTATAATAAAATCATTCATTAAATTTATTAGTTAGTTATTAGTTTGTAACTCCATTATAATAAAAAAAATTTTAATGTTATTTAATTATAATGAAAAAAATAAAGTGGACACATCATTGCTATATTATAATGAAAAAATAAAATGACACATCATTGCTATATAAGTATTCATATCTTAAAAAATTATATATTTATATAGATAGATAGTATAGAATCCATACAATTATAGATGCAATGAATCACCTTCAAAATAAAAAATAAAAAAAATTAAAATTTTTAATAAAGTTTAGCCGTTTAGATGTCAATTCATCCCCAGAGAAAAATGCTAGGGACATTTCCACTGACTAACCCAACAATTAATATCACTGTGAAATGGCATTAAGGATCTATTAGGGTCTTTTTCAATTTTCTAGATTTGCATGTTTATAGGTTGCAATCGTATCTATTAAGGTTTGAGACAAACAAATCTCATTTATATCATTTTTATATATTGGTCTTTCGTAATTTTCTTTGACATGATGTTCGTTTAAAGATTTCACAACTATGGATTTTTATTACCAAGTTAATTGATATAATATTGATCGGAATATTTATAACCTTTTTGTCAAAAATATTATCGAGACCTTTCACTCTCCACATTTTCTATATTTTGTAAAAAGATGGATCAAATTACAACTGAATGATATTAAATTTTAATGTTTGATTAGTACGTTAATTGTCAGAAAAAATAAAATTTTTAATATTTATATCTAATTTTTACTTTTTCACATTCATGACAGTATTTTCTTGTCTCAAAAGTTGAAAAAATTATATTTCTATAGAAAATAAGAGATTTTAAAATTATATAACAATATTTATTTGTTTCAAAATATAATTCGTTTTTGTGTGATTATTTTATTCCAAATTATAAATCATTTTGAGTAATTTAAGGAGTAATAAATGATGTTTTTGCAATGTTACCTTTATAGAATAACTACTTTCACAAGAGTAACTATTTGACCAAATTATCATTGATTTTGTTATATTAGGAACATTAATTATTTATCCTTGTAAAAAAATTTAAATATCTTTTATTTTGGGACAGAGGAAATAATATTAATTGTCATAATTATGCTATTTTCTTAGAAAATTTTTATGATTATCTTACTATAATTAGACTTTTTTATAATAATTTCTTGGAATTCTATTTTCTTGGAAAATATTTTTCCATAAAAAATGAATTTCGGTGAATAAATTCATCTTACCTCATAATAGTTGAAATATTCAATTTTATTTAATTTATTAGATTTCAAAAAAAAAATTTCAAAAAAAAAAAAAAAAAAACTAAATCAAACTAAAAAAAAAAACTAAATCAAACTATTAGGATAAACTTGCAAATTTTACAGTACGAAGGATCTTACATGCATGAGTTCGAGCCCACGAGATTATCAAATCTATATTGGTTGGCCTTTTTGCCTATTGTAATATAAGTTAAAATTTGGGGTTGGGACAAATTGGGCTGAGCTAAACTCTCATGCAGGCTCAAGTGCCTATCTTGGATCCAAAAATAATCGTATCGTGCTATTGCTATCAATCCGTTACTTAACAGTCAATTATACTCATTGTCGAGAGGTATAATTCTTCTTAAGCGTAAAGGTTTTTTATACTCTCATTAAAGTGTAAAATACGCTTTTCGAAAATCGAACTTATATTTTCACTTTTCTGAAAATTGAAGTCGCTTACCACTTCAAGAAACACATTGTTGATGGTATTTATTTAATAAATCTAATAACGAACAATTAATGAAAAAAAGATTACAAATGTCTTCTTACTAAAAAATAAAATAGCAATAAGAAAAAAAGATTAGTATTTTCTCATAAATTTGAGGAGAATAAATTCCGATTCTTTTCGATCACAAAAGTCTTTGCTAATTATTATGAAATTGTAAAGATATTTATATCATGACTCAGAATGGAGCAAAATTTGTATCATATATATAACTAAATAGTAGGCCAAAATAGTAAATATAACATTGTAAAGATAGGTCAATCTGGTTGAAAAGAAATGACGAAAGGAACAATTAAACATATATATATAGAGAAAGGGACGTGGCCACGTGGGAGAGTCACATGCAAATGTCCAATTTAGTCAAAGTCTATATATTTTTGGTTACAAAATTATCTCTTTGTTAAAGGCCAAAAAAGAGTATTTGGTAGACCCATTTTTTATCGTCTTCCCAACTTCTTTGTAATTTATTATTTTGTTTTCATTAAAATTATAAGCATTTTTAGGGTTTCTTAATATTATAAGCATTTTTAGGGTTTCTTAGAGGGAAAAAAAAAAATGCAATGTTTATAGAGAAGAAATATAACTGCCCAAAATAACAATAAAAAAACATGTAGCATATAATAAAGAGGAGAGAGAGAGATGAGACGAAGAAAGACGTTAGAGAGAGAGATGAGAGGAAGAAGACGTAGCTCTAAGATGAGATTTTTGGGGCATTCAAGAAAATAAGTAAAGAGAAATTATTTTCTTGGTCAAAGAAAAATCAAATCATTTTGAAGAAAAATGACTTCTCATTTTTAAGACTCTAAAATATTTTTCTGACATTAATAAACTTATTATAACTTTATAATTTTTAATTTATTAACCATCAGTATCTATTACTATCACTTACCATTCACCATCAGCGGATATCATCGTTCACTATCATCGGTCATTGACATATTTCATAATTTACTTTTTTTTGTATTCTTCTCATATTTAACAATAAAATTTTTAAAATACGAAATTTCTATTACTATTATTAATATTTTTATGGTCTTATGAGTTAAAATTTCTTATGAGTTAAATTTTAATATTTTTAACTTATTTTTAATATTACAACTAAAAAACGAAAAAAAATCATTTGGAAAGTATTTTTCAAGGAAAAACATCATGTCTTCTGAAAATAAATGTAACCTAAGTCGTTATGTCTTTTCTTCCTCCTTCCATATATAAGTATAAAATATTTCCTTAATTTCTTTTTTGACTATTGCATTAATGGGGTTCATATTGTGTCTTTCTTCCCCCCTTTTCCTCCCACCTTCCATGCATAAGAATAAGATATTTCCTTCAATTTTCTTTTTTGACTATTGCAATAATGGTGTTCATATTGTATCTTTCTTCCCCCTTTTCCTCCCTCTTTTCATGTATAAATACATACAAAATATTCTCAATAATTTTCTTTTTTGCCTATTAAAATTATGGGACCGAGGAATATATATATTAATTATTAATTTGTTAAAGTAAATTTATATAATAAGTTATCTATCATACAATATATCATTTCAAATGATAGTTTTAATGTGGATAATTGGCAGTGATTACATTTTGATTATCTAAATATTAATGGCATTAATAGTGGATTTTTTGATTTTTGAGTAACTAAATTAATTAATTAATAATATAGTATTTTTTATGCTTGAAATATTTCTTGAAATTTTCGAATTATGACCAAGAGTTACGTAATTATCTAATTATAATTTAAAAAAAATATTAAATTACCATTGTGAGGTCAATTTTCCTCGGTATTTATACTATGATTTTTATACTCATCAGCAATTGGATTCAATTGAAATAGGTTTTACAAGTGAGCAATAAACTGTAATTATACAAATCAAGTGTATTCATTGTTAATTGAAATAGTTTTTATGGACTCTTTTACTTTTGATAGTATAGATTTTTCAAGTGTATTCATTAATTTATTTTTAAAATTTGAATAGTTGTAGAATCAGAAATGGAGATTTGGAGAGACGGAGGAGAAGAAGAGGGATAGTGGTTTTAATTTTTGTCTTATGAAAAAGGTGTTTTAGTCTTTCACTAGTAATTTAACGGGCAAAAATCACTATAATTAAACAGAAAAATCATTTGATGAGACAAAATCAAATTTTAAAGACTAAATATCTAATATATAAAAATACAAGAATGAAACAATTAATTTTCTAAAGCTTTAGGGACAAAATAATTATTTTTCCACTGTTAACTGACGATTTAAAAATTCTAAAACAGTCGAGGGTAAGAGTTATAAAAATCTAGAGAATCATATATATATTACTAAAAATCTAGAGATCATATATATTATAATATATATATAATAATATATATATGGTCTGCTATTACTTTCTCGTTCCTTATGTTAATAACTGCATAAATAACTACTCGGCCATCCGCCATGGGTATAGTTAAGGAAAACAATTATCACACGGTGGCCTTCACTTTAAAATGGAGAAAAGGTCACATATTGTATAATAAAATAAATAAATTTTGGAGTTTAATATTTTTTAAAAATAAAAAATTAATCAAGGATTAAAAATTGGAATTATAAATATTATTGGAATTTTTGTAAACACTGTGAAACCTTAAAAAAATATATACCACTAATTTACACCCCTTAACACATCCTTTTTCTTTATTATATTTCCAGTCTTAATCATATTGTTTATGGGAATAATATTCCTTTCTCTCTAAATTTAAATTTGTAACAATAAGCAATTACTGAGATATATTTTATTATTATAAGTACAAATTGTGATCAGAAGATACGGCTCAAAACTTTTCCTTAAAAAAAAAAAAAAAAAAAAAAAAAAAAAAAAAAAAGACTTCTATCCAAACCTAAGGGAAGACACGTCAACCGCGTGGGAGAGGCACCACTGCAATGTTGTATATTGTTTGCAAATTTTAGTCGAATTTGGCATCTTTTTGTGTCTTTTTTTTTTTTTTTTTGGGGTTAAAAAAATGAATCTTCTTTGTTACAAAGGTGAAACAAAGATTTGTTTGGTAGATTCCATGTTTAATTGTCTTCTCAGCCTTCTTTGTATATTTCTTGGTTTTGTTTTCATAACATTAACAAGCATTTTTCGGGTTTCTTTAAGGGAAAAAAAAAAAGGTCAGATTAACAATAAAAGATGTAGCAATATAATTAAAAAGAGGAGAGAGAGAGAGGAGAGTTGCGAGGAGAACGATGGAACCTTTAAGCTGAGACGAGATTTGAAATGTTGATCTATTAAAGGCCCGTTTGGTTTAACGGTTTCGTACTAGCTACTAGCTACAATACGGTTGCCGATAGCTGATGATTGGATATAGCGATTAGCTTCTTTAGTATTCGTGTTTGGTTAAAATATTGGTAACAGTGCTGTTAACAATATAAAATGACTATTAAAGGTAATTGTTTTTATATATGATGTGTGTGTATATATATGATATATATATATATATATATATATATATAAATTAAGGTGAACTATATTATTTTTTAATTTTAATGTATTAATAATTAAAAATTTTAAAATAATATTTTAATGAAATTATTTTTCAATAACTACAAATAAAATGATCATAAAAAATATCAATTTGAAACAAAAGTTTTATAAGCAATTACTTTGATGAGGTTAATAAAGTCTAAAATAATATTATGAATTAATTACCGGCCGATACAAAAAAGTTTCAAAATACCTACGACATAAATATCGGGTGTAAATCGGCTATCAGCAGCTGAACCAAAAGCCCATGAGTCATTATTATGTGTTTTCTTCCTCCTTCCATGCTTCAATTTTCTTTTTTGACTATTGCAATGATGGTGTTTATATTGTGTATTTCTTCCGCCCCCCTTTCCTCCTCTTTCCATGTATAAATTCCAAATATTCCCAATAATTTTCTTTTTTGCCTATTAAATTTTTTTTTTGAAAGATAATATTATTGCATTAATCAAGGAAATAAATCCAATAAACAAGAGGGATAGAATTCCTTTTTTTATTTTTTGCCCATTAAAATTATGGGACTGAGAAGTATACATATTAATTATTAATTTAAAGCAAATTTATATAATAAGTTACCTATTATACAATATATAATTTCAAATGACAGTTTTAATGTGGATACTGGGCAGTGAATATATTTTGATTATCTAAACATTAACGGTGGATTCTTTATTTTTTAGCAACTAAATAAATAAATTAATAATATAGTATTTTTGATGCCTGAAATTTTTCTTGAAGTTTTCAAATTATGACCAAGAGTTACATGATTATCTAACTATGATTTTTTTTTTAAAATTTATTAAATTATGACTGTGAGGTCAATTTTCCTCAGTATTTAGACTATGACTTTTATACTTGATAAGGAATATAATGGTCTAAGTAGTTACATGAATTTCTCTTAGTTATATTATGTTAGATTATATATAAGGATTTGTTTGGCAAAATTTTTTTTAACTGTTGATTGTTTTAGTTGTTTAATAATGATTAGCTGTTTGAGTAACTTTACATGAGTTAATTTTTGAGTAATTTTTAATAAAATATTAAAAGTTAAACACGTTATATAAATTAACTTTTTATATAATATTTAAAAGAAAAAAGAGTGAAAAGGAAAGGAATTTGTGTAGGAATCTGAGGTAATTAAGAGAGATTTAAGAGAAAAAAGAGAGAAAAGGAAAGGAAAATATGGAATTGGAGAGACTTGAAGGAAAGTAAAGAATCTGTGAAATTTGAATTAAAAAAGGGAAAGAAACAAACTGTGATTATTAAGAGAAGAAAGAATCTGTAGAACTGTAGCTTTTGTGGATGTTCACAGGCAGAGAAAGAGAAAGGGAGAGACAAAGTGAATGTGTCTTTTTGTAGATAGAGAGAAAAGCAGAGAGAGAAAGCGCAAGGTAATGTATGCAATTTGGAAAGCAGAGATGGCTGGAACACTGGAATATCTCACTGTATCATTTTTTTTTTTTTTTTTTTTTTTCACTGTAATCATTTTTTTTTTTTTTTTTTTTTGAGAGAGGATATAAGTTGTGGGATGGCTCAATTTTATTATGATTGAGCTCGCTGTTTCTTTTTTTTTTTTTTTTGGGGGAATTTTTTCCCCTTGAATAAGTTATATCATCATCAGATAAGAAAAAGATAGTGAAAAGCTTGTAAATTAACAGGAGTAATGTTTCTACTAGAAAATTTTAAAAATACTTTCCTTTTCTTGAACACTTCTATATATATATATATATAATTGGGTGTAATCAAATTTATAAATTAACTTTTTTATCTCTCAAAATTAGTGTTCTCCGTAATCAAGAAATGTTAAAAAAATGATTTTTCTCTCATACATTGTCTCTCAATCTACTACTTCCTCCATTCTAAAAAGATAGTTTACTTTATTTTCACATTTTAAGAAAATAGCAATTGTTATGATTAAAGGATAATTTTATTCGCATAATTTTTTTATTATGTTCATCTTAAATAATACGTAAGCAATTATTATATTGGAATAATAAATAAGAATTAATCAAGTTATTGAAAATAAGATAAAGTTTAATAATGGTGTAATGGACAATTTAAAGATTAACTATAATGCAAAAAATGAGAGTGGACTATATTTTGAAACAAACCAAGAAGAAAAGATGTATTATTTTTTTGGGACGGAGGATTATTAAGCGGACGTTTTTCAAATTTGCATATAAGGTTACGGTTAAATTAACCCCAAGCTCCAACATAGGATCAACGAACAAAACGAATTCCATGTTTTATTTGAAAATATACAGTTCCAATTTCCACTTTCAAATATATGATTTAATAGATATCAAAATATCAAATTTGGATTACATTGTCCTAAAATTAATTGAATTTTGAGATCGACGATGCCTATAAAAGATAAAATTACAGTCTTTTGCATTTCTATTATTTTAGCATGCCATATAAATAAAACACTTTAATGGAATTTTTTACAACGTCTTGTTTATAGTTATTTACTTATTTATCTTAATTATAAAACTACTTATATTAAAAATTATAATTCAAAAATTACATTAATACATTTTTAATTTATAAATTTCAATATATTCAAATCGTTTAGGCATACAATCGCCTGCTTAAAAGAATCAAATGCCAGTAATTATTTTGGATGGGACCGGGACCGAACCAACCCATAATCACAGCACCAAGACTGAAGATAGGTGGTCTACTACCATTAAGGTGGTCCAAGAATACATTGATTTTCTTTCTCCTTTTATTATGGTAAATTGTAGATCAGACCACTGTTTATTCACTGAGACAAAAGAAATCTTAGCGCAGAGTGAAGGCTATGTATGTGGGTGACAATTCATAAACTAAAACCAAAATAAATAACATAGATTGAACGCTGTAATGGATTTATCACCGAATTAATAAATAACATGACACGCAACACATTTCTTTTTCTGCCATAATTTTTTCTAATGTTAGTGAATTCTGATGAATGGACATTTCACTTTTAGAACATTCGATTTAGTTTTTCATTAAGAAAGTTGGAGTATGATTTTTTTTAAACCATCGGGTATTCGATAATTATTAACAAATCGCCTTATATCGATTGCATTATTTGTCAATAGTTAACACTTCTTTCACTCCCTTTTTATAATTGCGCTCTTCTAGTGACACTCAGAATTTGGCATTCTTATTGCCACGCATCCAACTTGTGTTTATCATAGCGTATAATCCCATAAGTATTATGATTGTTTTTTAACTCAAATAGTTTGAAAGTAAATATATATTATATTCAAGGTTATAGTTTTATGAACGCATGGGTATTACACACATGATTTAGGTCAAGTAGTATTTTTACATATAGTACTAAAATTGTTTTAATTACATTATATTTTATTGTGAAAAAAATAGAGACAAGCCATGAATTTAAACAGAACATAAACAGTATGAAGGCTCATGCCATTATGGGAACAGGAAGATGATATTTTCCAGCAAAAATAGAACATGGGTTGAGCATCTAGATTGAGGACTGGACTGGAGTACCTGTTTGGGTTCCTAATGGTACACGTGCACTTGCATATTGCTATTGGTAACATGTACGGCACGTGAGCAAACGACCAGTTCGGTTTTAAAGCGAAACCAGAAGTCGACTCTATAAACTTTTTACCGTAAAGTAACCAGTCATTTCGGTTCTAGTTTGATCATTTTTTGCCAATTTATTCAATTTTAATCCACTCGATAACATTTGTGTGGTTTTGATCGAGTCTATTTAAGAAACAATAAGTTTGCTGTCAAATCCACTGAACCAATCAACCAATCTCTCTTGGACACCAAACGAACTGAACTGAAATGAGTCACATTCAATTTCTAGTTCTAGGTTCGTCGAGTATTTTTACAGTGGCGGACTCGACGGACTGAATATATTTAATTCTTTTACTTTCCGGGATTATTTTGCTAGTCTGAAAATCCTTTATATTTATATATTTTTTTTTCAATAACAACTTGCGTCCTGTTTGAATTAATTTATAGAATACTTCCAGACTTATGTAAATTTGAGTGTTAATAAACTAAGTTGTAGAATTTAATTATCTAAAGCAATTTGACTTATCTATTTATTATTTTAGAAGATCAAATTGTGATCAGAAGTTTTGGTATATCTTTCTTCCCTATTTTCCAAAAAAAAAATTGGTTATCCATGCGCTATTTTTTTAATGATGGCTTTTTTGTATTTCAGCTTGACTGATATATCTGTCTCTTTCGATGCCAATTATTATTAACTGTTTAACATTCTTCCTATCAATTGATATTTATTATTGGTCCCTCTGGTGTTTTATTTTAATTATTATTTTTTTCAGTACTCAATTACATTGAATTAACGTAACCAGTAGTCAATCTAAAACATATTTTTGGATCTTTATGCAGTTATCAACCGTATCAAAAAAAAAAAAAAAAAAAAAAAAAAAAAAAACAAGCTATCTACACTCATTGTGTTCAGAAGAACAGTTGACAAGCGGTGATAATAGAACAGATAATTTGGATTCAATTCCTTATAAACGCATCTTGCCAGGGACGGGGTAGGACAAACTTTAGTGTGATTAAACTCCAAGCTGGTTTAGGTTAGTCCTGATAATGGAATCCGAACTACGCATGGTTTTATGAAAAAACCTATCACATCTATTGTTTTTCTTTCTTTTTATTATTTATTTATTAGGAAGTTTTAATAACTTAAAAAATATAATTAACAGGTAATATGAAGTGTCCTTAATTTGCCATAATATAAAAATTTATATACTACTGATAAGAATCACAGTGATTCGACTCTGTGGTGTGTGTATGAAACTTAAGAATTTGTAAATTCTTTAAAGATCGTGCTTAAATTTAAAATATATATATTTTATCAAATAAATTCTACTTTCATAATACTAGAATCAATATATATTAACAAAAAGAATAAAGAATCTCACATTCTCTTATGATTAAACTAGTACATTGGTTTGCTCATTATACTTTACATCAATAAATCCTATTGTATCTGCCTGTAACTCTAGACACACAGACAAGCTTTCTCCGTCAAGAGAGTGAATTCAGGTTGAAAGGTAACAATTCCTATTAAATGACATGCAAATAAGTTAAATCTATGTTCTTTATTGGTAAAATTTACTATATAAATTAAATACTCTTCAATGATGTAGACATTATATTGTTACAGACAAATTCAACATGTCATTAATTTATTAATATATTATCAATATTAAAGAAAAAAACAACACGTTGTTGAAACTTATTTATATTAAAAGTATTACAAAAACTTGATTAACTCTTATCACAAGCATGAACATCCATTCTAGGCTGAATGGCTCAATGTAGGAGGCATTGAGCTCTGATTTTTGCACCGTAGTTAATAAAACAGACCGGGCTTTACTATTCTCTACAAATTAGCGTTCAAAAGAAATAATTGTCTAGTCTTTATTTATTAAATTACCTTATTCTTAACCATCACGACGTTCGGACAATATATAATTATATAATCAATATGATAATATAATAATTATATAATAATTAAGAAGATGCACAAACTCACTTACTTATTAAATATATAATCATTCTATCATAAATATCATAAAAGGTAAGGTCACAAACAGTTTATGTGCAATTAATCGTTTTTAGAGTATTAAGTGACTTATGGGGCAAAATGAGATAGCTTACTATTAATTGGAAATAACTCTTTATATTTTAAAATTATTTTTAACATATATTATTAGATTTGGTTAGATTAATTCCATTCTACTAATATTTTAGTCTTTTAAGATAAGTTAATGTGAGGGATTATAATTGTATATTATGTTGTGTGTGGGAAACTATTTACTTCTTTTTTTAAACATAATTTAACATCAGTACTATATTCTTTCTCAGGTGGTATTTTCTTTTGCACTATGTGCAAGAATTTATTTTATATATGCTATTGTCGCATATAAATGAACCTTGAAAGAAACCAGATTCATTTGCAAGCAATATTAAGATTATTTATACATAGAATTTATTTATGTGAGTTTGATGGATGTGTGCATGGGTGAATGGGGGTTAGACGAGGTGCTATTCATTTACCGATGATCACACACAAAGGCTACCTGAATTGTTGTGTCGAGGTTTGTGAGGTGAGAGGGCGTGTATTCATAACTATATCTAGCATACTTTAATACACTATAAAGCATTTTATTATGATGGCTTTTTATAATTACGTGTTTATTCTTTGTTCAGAACATGAATGTCACTATATCATAATTCCATTTGTCACACATGTTGTTTAATAGAGAATTAAAATTCCAATTTTCTATAATGTCAATTATACTGTGAAATAATAATATTTAATAACCAGAATTGATGTTTTGTTTATTTTGTAAAGAGAATAAATGTCATCGACCGATGTCGTGGGCGGACCGGCACTAGGGCCTAGGTAGCCTTAAGGGCCCACCGAGCCACGATAACGCTTAAGCCTAACCGCTCCAACCTCGGCACCTAGCAACATCATTCCCTAATAGGACAGCTAAGCCCAGAGAGTTCAGGTATAATTTTACATAATGCACGGTCCAATTTTTAATTTTCTCAAACAGGTTGTTTGGGAACCTAATCTAATCATCACATTATTAATGTATGAGCATACTGCTCACTGCACTATAAACATAACAACCATAATTAAGGTAAACATACGGCAGGCCCTAACTGAATACACGACCTACTAACTGCGGAGACATAATTGAACTAAACGTTAGTGTATTAATTAATAATACAAATTCAATGTATGATAACATAAAGTCTATAAGTTTAACCTTTTGTTAGCTCCGCGCACGCGAATATGACAGAAGCTTCAGGTGGATACAGCGCTTACCTACACTTGAGAGGTTGCGAAGAGGGGGGGAGGCGTGAGTTTTGGCAAGCTCACGATGAATATATTACAATAATAACCACCACACACATTACGTAAAATGATCCTATAATCTAAAACATGGAGCATCTTGCGTCATTCTATGGCACAACACTAAGCACCCACAAGTATGTCACCCTTCAAGTAATTCACACGTAAGTGTGACAATTAAGTTACGGTGGCCAACACCACATGAAACCCAACGAAGCACGTCCTCCACATGGACTCGCCCATCTCCAGTACATGCTGCACCAGGGAGCCGTTCCCCATACCGCGGCCCAACTGGTCTAAAACCTCACTGGACGCAGTCCTTCAATGTTTTTCCGTTCCTCTCTTTGCCTTTTCCATCATCCAAGAGCAATCTGGTGGTTCATCCATCTAGAATCGTTCAAGTGGCTCAGCAGAAAGGCCCCTGCGAACCTACACTTCAAACCTTTGTCAGGGTGCGCATCAACAAAGAAGCACTCCTGTATAGTTCCACTTAATCTACTCATAAGGTGCACAAGGGGCCCGATCATACCCATTCTTCCCGGCCGAAGTCAATGTATCATATACATAACAATCATAATCAACCAGACCGTCCTACACCAAACCCCTAGTTCCACTTATCCCTTACCACAAACGAGGACGCTATATCGACAACACCAAGTAATTCAAACAATGCTATTAAGATATGCCACCAAGTACATCCATGTACAATCACAAATATCTTATATCAGTAGTCAGTGACATAATATATATATTATAATACTCATTACTATGCAAATGCAATGTTGATATGCTTATATATTTACTACATGTCGATGAAGGACGAGCGAAGGCTCTAGCCTTGAATGTCTGTCCTGGCAGGAGCACTAGAATGGACACCGGACGCGATTTCTAAAAAAAACATGGATGTGCATTACATTGTCGGAAGATGGAGGCTACCAGTGCCGGGTGAAAAGTCAGGTGGAGGCTGATGGCGGAGGTGCCCTGGAGCACCAAGCAAGCGCATACTAGTGCAGCAGTGGCAATGGCCGAATGAGAGCTGGCTGACGGCGCTGCAACAGATCGAGGCAGAAGGCAGCTGCGCGCATGACAACTATCTGCAAGCGAGTGTAGCTGCTCGCCACAGTGCGCGCAGGAGGACGCGAAGCGCCGGAAGTGATGGACTGCCGCGTTGGCCAAGTGGCGGCTGAGTGGTGAGCCGCGCAGCGACACACCTAGCTGTCTTCCTAGTCACACGAGACAACGCAAGGAAAGAAGAAGCGGCGAAAAAGAAGAAAGAAAGAAAGAAGCGAAGAAGAAGAAAAAGAAAGAGACAGAGAAGCGAGAGCGAGGGTGAGTGCTGGAGGAGCGCTGTGGGTCACCGGTGACTGACTGGACAGTGCTACTATGTGAGAGGTGAGGGACGTGAGCGTTGAAATCCAAGAGAGGAAGAAGAGCTTTCTAGATGGTTTGGGTACGAACCGGGTTCGATTCGTCCGATTCGGCCCAAATCGTTTTGGTTTTCATGCGTTTATCGCTTTCTCATCTCGGTTTTCGGTTTGCGTTTCTACACCGCTATTCGCACTAAAATATTATAGATTTTTCAGGCTTTCGGTTACATTAAATTTAATTGGGAAAACGTTGTTTTTGAAATTACATTTCGGGTGTTTCAGTTTGCCCCTTACAAAAAACTTCCGTCATCTGGTTTTGAAATAAGAAAAGATAAGATCTAGTATATATCAGAAGCAGTAAAGACAGTATCCGTACTCAACAAAAGAGAAAGAACCATTTACAGCTCGCATCACCAGAAGTACAAAACATTTTACATGGAACGGAAAAAGATGGGGATAAATTTCTTTGCATTCTCGATCGCACTTCATGTGCATTCCTTCAATCGCAGTGATTACTCTCCATAAAACCTTTTAACCATGGACTTCTCCTTAGACCGAGAGTTTAACCGAATCTGGAAACTCAGGAAATAACTAACTCCAGGTTACTTCCTTCATACGTCAAATTACTGTCACTCCACCTGAATTATCCATGAGGCTCTAACACATGAGATGGATCCAGGCAACGTTTAACTTCCGTAAGCAATTGGACACATGAAATTTACTGCGTGTAACAATGAGACAAATTCGTTAGGCATGTCCAACTGAGAAGCACCTTCTGCAATCACTTCGCAACTAAGGTACGTCAATATATCTCGGCAGCTAGTTTTCCTTTTCTTAACCGGCAAAGCGGAGAACACACTGTTCATAAGAGATACTTCAGAGCCAATGCTCCCACCTTGAATGTCACACCTCGTCTGTCTAGGTCAGCGATAGCTCTTCTGTCGATCAATCGCTGTTTTATTCCTGTCCCGAATGATGACGCGACCTTTTCAGATGTAGATATGATAATCAGGCCTACCAGTTGCTCTATCTCCTATTTCCCCCAACAGATAGGAGACCTGGCATTTTCTGCCATACAGGATTCTAAGGCGCCACATGCCGATACCAATTCGCATTAGGTACACACTTTCTTATAGGGCAAACATCGACTTATGGTAAGTGCGTGTCCAAAATCCATCCCAAAGTCTAATACCGCACATCCGAAGCATATCTTCCAGTGTTGATAGTCATCTCAGAATTGCCATTCAGTTCGGATGGAGCGTGTATAAGTTCAGCGATGTTCCCAAGCTTTCGTGCAACGACTGCCAAAAATTCGAGGAATGAACCTGACGTCCCCCTTACTCCGAGATGAATCGATCCGGAACCCCTGAAGCACCTATCTCTTTAACTAAACTTGACCAACACCATGTCAGCATATATTAAAGAGGAATCTCACTCGTAGAAGATGCAGCTGTCTCGGGTTAAGTCGAGCCTAATTACCCAAATTGCAATCATAGCTCCCTTGGCGTTTTCGGTGTCCAAACCACATGTCCAATAGTGATCACTTTCCCATTTCCATCTTCTAAGCGAAAAGCGGTATAATCAAAGGTCCAAATTGTATGCCAATTAATTCCAGAAGTCTTTGATCTGTCTTGCTTTACCATGCTGACTGCGAGACATTTTGGATACCGAATGTCTGCCTAATCTTTCTTCAATATCCAGATGCACCACCAAACTACATATGCCTCCTCAAATCGCCGATACATTATTTGTCAGTACCCGGAGACATTATAAGCACGCAATAGTGGGCTTCATCTAACAGATCTGCGTCTCCTAAGATATAATCGACATTCGGGTACGCAAACCGGGACCCTTCCTTGAGTACACACCATCTTGTCGATTACAAAGTTCTCCTGATCCACCAGTGGACTACCTCTCTCGCATAATTTGTCTTTGTACTTGTGAGATCCCCGGTCCTGTGCAGCCTTTATTCCTGTCACAGCATCGGTTCATTCTAGAGACCAATAGACGTTCTGAGCAGGATGATCCAAGTTACAGCCTTCCATTCAGCATTGCCAATCCACAATTCCCGATTTAACGGCTTTTTCACCGAAATTGAGCTGCTTCCAGGATTCCGATTTTAAAGCATCTCGCTTACATCCATGTAGCCTTCCGCGCGTGGATATGATAAATTAGCAATCATAGTCTTCTAAAAATTCCATCCAGCGTCGCTGTCTATCAAATTCATCCCTTGATCACGGAAAATCTGTACTTCAAACTCTTATGTCGGTGAAGATTTCCCAGCTCACACGTACAAGTCAAATGCCTCCAGTATTTTTAGTCGCAGAATGATTAGCTGCCATTTCCAAATCGTTGAGTTGGATACATTGTCGTTCAATGTTTCTTCAACTGTCTGAAAGCATACGCAGTGACTCGACCATGCCTGCATTAAGAACCATACCCAACCCACCTCTCGGATGCATCACAAAACACCACGTATCCTTATCACTCGATGGCAATTGCTAAACCGGAGCTAAAAAATGCTCAGGTTAAGTCACTACTTTTCAACTCTGGAAACTTGCTTCACCCAGATCGCGACCCATACAAAACCTTACGCGTTCTTCTGGTCATATCTGGTATAATGGTGCTCTACTTCAAGAAGTTATGCACCAACGCGGGATAATAGCCAGCTAACCCAGAAAGTGGCGAAATTCTCAGTGACGTGCTCGTCCTCGGACCAATCGAAGTGACTTGCCCTCAATTCTTCTTGGGTCAACCCTGTTCCGATCCACTTAGATACCACATTGACCCAAAAGAACTTTTACGACTCTCACAGCACAAGAAATTTCCACCATTAGAAACACTAGGCCATATAACTGTGTCATGCTCCCTCCAAAGTTTTGTAGCACAAATTTCTCAGTGAATGACACATTGATCTGCTTAGTTCTAGATAACTAAGAATTGTCATCTATGAACACCATCACAACGGTCCAAGTGATGGCTTGACAAAACGGTTCTCATCCATGCAACGCTGCTGGGGCATTTGTGAGTGAAGGCACTAGAACAAGGCAATTCATAATGACAATCATCTCGGTTCTCTAAAGCCCCGTTTTGCAGCTCTTGTTCCCTATCTTTAGCTGACGGTAACCAGATCTAAAGTCAATCTTAGAGACCTGTAGCCCCTTTGCAATTGACTGAACAGTCATCATTTAGGAAACGCGGTGGGTATTTGTTCTTCACAGCACCTCTATTCCAATTTGCTTATAATGCGTAGAGCGAAAGCGACATCTTTTTCTTCACACATAGGATAGGCACCCCAAAGGTGAGTGCATCAGGTCTGATAAGCCCTTAATCCACGTTCTGCAAATGTTTATTACGAACTCTTTCATTCCGCTGGTTCTAGATCGCGGCATGAAATGTTTGTAGCCAGGATGCAAATTCATACCCAGGGGATTTTCTTCAATTCCCTTCTGAGAGGGAAGCCGACGAGTAATTCTTCTGAGAAACACCCGTCCGATAACTCATTCAACACGATCGGCATACTTTCAACTTACGAAATTTCTCGTCTTGCGGTATCCTATTACAACGTGCTAAGATACCCTTGACACGCCTATTCCACTCAACAGTTATCTAGCGCTGATTGCAGAAATTAGATTATAAGGAGCTAATTTCTTATCTCCTATAAAACAGTATATCTTCGCCATCAGCGCTGATTGAAAACAATTTCATTTCTTTACAAATAGAACACCTTGCAGATACTATTTGCTAAACATCATCCCAGATCACCATCAAACATCTATCACATCTAAGCTAATTAATCTGGCGGTAAGTCTTAGCCCTTCAGAACATTAGGACAGTATCAGAAATAACTGATCAGTTATAATAGGTTCACTTAAACGCGTCGAATATCAGACAAGGGAATGTCTAAACTGATGAGCATCTCGCTGCTGTGAACTTTAGGCGTCCATAAACGAATGAATCTGCTCTACAGAGTTATCTATAGCAGCCCTCGGCAACAGTAGGAGGGTGGAGCCAGTTGCATGGTGTGCTGCTGGATGGGCAGAGATGGATTGCACCATCTGTTATGTCTGCTTGAGCTTCGACGGAAATTGTTTGTTGCTGCACTTAACAACAATTATTCAATTGCAATGACTGTTATCAGCTGTTGCTAGCCCGGTCACAACTGTATCATTTCAATGGGAGTTCCTCCATATTCCTCATTCCCACCTTCTTGGGCACCCTATCATTTGATTATTACATATCCTAGCAATTTAATTCTTCAGTCGTCTTCTCGTCTACGGATATAGCGGATCCCAGAAGAGACTTCATCAGGACATCTCGCTCGTGGAGTTCATCATAGAGGAGCATCTTGCCCACTATGCTCGAGTGCTCATACCCTTTCATTCCCTGCTGAATCTCAAGTACAAGTAGAATTTCATTAGGAAATATAACATTTCTATGCATATTCATAATCACATTACTCTTAACCATAACTGAAACAATAGCATCATACCGTAGCACTCACGCTCTGAAACCTTAAGAGGCAGAGACAACTAATATACAAGGACTGACGGAACATAACTCCGACGTTATCTCTAGAGACATCCTACAAACTTCCTCGCCTCTGATAACACCATTCTGCTCACGACCACATTTCCAGTGAGGCCGGACCACAGCACTAGGGCCTAGTAAGCTTAAGGACCCGATGCCCAGTAGTAAGCCTAAACGCACTTCAACTCAAAGCATAGCACATCAATTCAATAGGAACAGAGCCCATTGCAAGATAGCGACTGTAATTTTACCATAAATGCCGGTTCAACATTCTAACTTGTTCTCAACGACAAGATTACGTTCTGGGCCATACTCATCATCAATCACATTTCTAATCTGGCATGACTGGTCACACTGCAGCCTATATAGCATAACAACCGATACCTCTTAAGGATAACACTAACGGCAGCCATACTGAAAATACACGACCCTAACTTCGGGTCCAACAAGTAATTTGAAACTAAAGTATGAATGTATCCTGTAATTAATACATCCAAATCTCAACATTAATAGTAAAGCAAAGTTATAAGTTTACTTATTTGTCGGCTCCGCGAGGAATGAAGAAGCTTCGTTGGATCAGCGACTTCCCTCACTACCTGAAAGAGCTTGGAGGGAGGGGCGGAGTGGTTTGACAAACTCAGAGAATAATCATCAAATTAATCACACACCACCCACAACATTCACGCAAAATGCACATCCTACATTAATCATAAAAATGACAGCTGTGCCAGTCCTCATTCCATTGACCACAACACCTAGCACCACAGTCAAATGTCACCTCTAAGCATTAAAGCAAGTACAGTCGGAATTACGTCAGTGCAACCGCTGCACCCAACGACCGAACGCTCACACTGGCTCGCCGCTCGTACATGACTGCACCAGGGGACCGATCATCCCATACGGCCAACTGTCTAAACTCATCACTGACCAGTCCTCTCATTGCTTTTTCCACTCTCTTTTCTTATACCATAATCAACAGGAGGAAAATCGGTCAGGTCTCATCCAATCTGATCGATCAAGTGCTTCGAACAGCGAGCCACCCCTGCGTAACTACAATCAACCCCTAAGAATTCAGGTCGATCAACAAAGAGATCCCTGTATTTCCATATAATCTACAAATCTAGGGCACAAGGCTGCG